>JABCMJ010003192.1:0-16666 GCA_014822125.1 Arbutus unedo
ACTATGAACTCTCGTTCAAATGGTTTCTCATTTTGTAAAAGATGAACAACCTTGAGAGAGACTAAATATGTATTTCGATTTAAATTACTCATTAGATCTCTCAAGGAATCATGTACACTCAAGTTTACACTGATCCCACGAAGGCTGCGTTGGATAGAGGTCTAGATTGCAAAAGAGCTATCTATAGGACAACTGAAGGGCAGCAGCTTATTGTTTACAACAGAACTACTTTAGAAGAATATCAAAAGCCTATCTAAAACCATAGAATATGAATTCCATATGGAAGGAACATAAAATAACAAGTATTAATTAAGCACTGACCAAAATGTTCTTACCCTAATCTAATTATAATACTCTGATAAAAAACAGGAACGCTATTTGCCGGAAAAAGCATCATGAACCTCCCCACTGATGCCTCTGAGTAGTTAAACTATAGATGTGTGAATAGTTTAACTCCTCAAAGGGATTAGTGAGTGGTTTGGGATACCCTTTCCTACAAATAGCATTTTTGGGTATCCTGAACCTTCCACCAATGCTTTGAGAAGTTAAACTATTCACACGGATAGTTTAGTCTAACTCCTCAAAGAGATCAGTTTGTAGTTCAAGATACTCTTCCCCTGTAAATAGTATTTCTAGTACTCTGATATTCATTTACACTGTCACCGACAACAAGTACAGAAACCATAAATTGTGCAAACGGAGGCTAATATCAATTTCCATTAAGATCTGGAAGTGATTTCAATTCGGAAAACCTAAGGTTAAATTATTAAGATTTGAGGGACAAAGTTAATTAAATTAATTATGTGGTGCTAAGAAGAAGATGTTGACGTATATATAGAATGCCGCGAGGCGTCCACCGCCAGCTCTTTTGTATACCCAAATTGCCCTTAAACAAATATCAATTGTTCTATTTCTCAAATTATCCATCTGCTTCAATATTCTTAAGTAATTAACTGCTTCAGGGTACACTATTAGTCCTTACTTTGATCCCCTATATATAATGAACAGCTTTTACTTGGTTTCCTAGAGATTTTTAGAGCAAGATTGTTCTTCAATTATACTACACGTGGGTATTTAAGTGAGATTGATGTGTTAATCCGGTGAATAATATTGGATTGCGACTCTATTATGTATAGGCTTCATTCTGAGCCCAAAAAATGATCTGAACAATTCACTTTATTCAACTCGTTAATTTTTGTCTCGAAAAACCACACTGATCAAACATTCGTGTCCCCATAAACGAAATTCATTAGTCGTGGCAAAAATTAGCAGCCATGTACCATAATCTTGAGAATAAATGAAAAAGAAAATGTGTCTCAATCAATTAGCTGCCAATATCCAATGAGGTGTTCTTTTTTTTTTTTTTTTTGTACACAGCAAATCCAATAAGTTGAATAGAATAAATAATTTGAATAGTTATTTTGAGCTCGGAATAGGATTAATATGCTAGGCCTCAAGCATAGCATGACCCAAATCCAGAAAGGGCTAGTTTTGACAAAATGGTCTCACACTATCTCAAAGAAGATTGGACGGTCCAATCCCTCATTCTTTGAGCTTTTTTCAAATTTATTATAATGATCAGGACCATTCACGTTTTAAAATTCGTTGAGTAGAATGACCACGTCAAATTGAATATCACATTAATAATTTCAAGACACATTTGTCTTTCTTTTTAGTAAACTAATATTCTCGATAAATTAAAAAAAAAAATCTCAAATCTCAATGAAGGCATAAAAGAAGTAAAAAAATAAGAGGACTGAATGATTAATTTCTTAAAAGGGAGTGGAGACATCCGAATCCAATTTATGAGAAGTCGGGATGGGCCCACTTGCAGTCACCTATTTTTTTGAAATTTTGGAAGTAATCAATGATCTGAAGGGTAATATTCCTTTGGACCAAAATGCATACAAATAATCTGATGGATGAGGGAGGGGTTATTCTTCCAAGTTTTAACCAACAAAAACATTAGGTCCCACACCCCACGTGCTGTGATTGGTTACATCACATCTCTTAGATCTCAATATATTTGCATTTGGCGGGAATTATATTCAGTGCTCCTGTCAATGCCCAAAACACCAGGGATCGTCACTTTTGAAAAAGGATCACAGAAGAGGTCTATGTGAGAGAGACAAGGAAAATAGTTCAATTTTGTAAGTTTCTTTATTATTCGTACAAAATAAGATAAATCAATATGGGTACCCGTGTTGCATCTTATCACATTTGACTTGATAAAATTACACATTCATAACCCTGATTTTGAGCTCTTCTGCGTTGGTTCCTACGAGAAATTCCAGAAACTAGGGGTGATTTTTCGACCGAAAATTTCTCTAACAACAAAGTTAGATATCGCTAGAGAGTGAAAGCCTATGAAGAAATGAAAGGGTAAGGAATGATTGTGAAAACGAACATGATCATTAACCTCGAGATTCCTTTAAATAGGGTGGAAAAATAAATGGATAATGGGCCAACTCGTGGCTGGCGATCATGATTCCCTTTCCATACTAGGGGGAGCGGGTCGTTGAATGTGTGCTCCATCTTTTGAATTCCGAGCAGTTAAGGGAGTTGTTTTGCGGGATCTTTTCAAGCGGATCCCGTATTCCATTCTCTTCTTCAGAATTCGTGGCAAACGGGCTCATGTTTGAGCAGAATGAGACCAGCTTGATTGGGATGAACATTGACCGATTAGGTTGTCATGCGCTTAGTGGTCGGGAATTATTCGCTTAGGAAAGCTGTCTATGCATGTTAGTGTAGAGAGCAATCAATAAAAGCAGTCGAGCGTCGAGTGACTCGTTGCGAAGCATATTCGAATCGAGCTCATCAGTTATCATCCATTCCCTAGTCTGGGCATTAGCTCGAATGCAGGGAATCATTTTCAGGTCAAGAAGTTACAGTTGCTTTTGTACTTAATGCCTATCCCTTCATATGCCAACCTTGTTGTCGGATCAAAACATGTGTCATCATCTCCACAAGTGGTGCTCCACGTCACGTGGCTTCAACTGTACATTTAAATTTGTCAATGCCAAAGTATTGTGTCATCATCTCCACAACCATGCTAAGTTACATAGGCGTAGCATGATTTTGTTGTAGTGTATAGTCTATCTGCCTGACCAAAATCGAAGACTACTAAGTAGTCTTATCCAATTAGTTTGATTTGGCACGGAGATTGTGTATAGTCTATTCGGTTTACCAAAGTCAGAGACTGTTAGGTAGTCTTATCCAATCGATTTTGATTTGGCACGGAGATTGTGTATAGTCTATTTGGATGACCAGAATTGGAGACTGTTTGGAAGGCTTATTCGATTGGCTTGATCTAGCAAGGTGGCTGTGTATGGTGTATTTGACTGACCAAAATCTAAGACATTAAAATAGTCTTATCCGGTCATCTTAAGTACTTTTTGTGAAGGCAAAAATTAATTGTAGAGAACGTGAGAGGAATTGGAAATCGTTTATTGATATCATATTGTGTGGATAATACAAGCTAGAACAAATATCTTGCATGCAATATACAAGTAAAATTTTCAAATGAAATTTTAGTTATTGCACAAGTGTTGAATACATTACTGATAGCATTTCTTAAGATGATCTACATTCCAGTTGTGTTGTACTAGTCGGCCTATCGTGGTGGTCAGGCGGGTAAACTCCTAACATGGTGATCTCTTTTATCCGGCAGGGTCCTTCATAGTTTGGCCCAAACTTTCCTTCCCTTGAATCTTTAGTGGCTTGGTTACATTCTTGAGCACCATGTCACCTACCAGAAATGCTTGTCACCTTACCTTCGCGTCATAGTACTTTTCCATCCTCTACTGGTAAGAAGCCATTCGTGTTGCTACTTGCTCTCGCTCCTCATCCAGCACGTCCAGGTCCAAGCTCAGCTTCATGGCTTCTTCATTATCATCAATATCATAAGAGTTGACTCGATGACTAGGCAAGTTCATTTCTACTGGGATCACTGGTTCACTCGCGAGAGTTAGCTAGAAGGGAGTTTTGTGGGGTGAAATTTTCACTATGGTGTTGTTTGCCTATAAAACACTGGATAATTGCTCAACCCAGAGCTCTTTGACACCTCTAGTTTGGTCTTGATAAGGGCAAGTAGGGTTTTGTTGGTTGCTTCGATCTTCCTATTGGCTTGTTGTTCTCTTGGTGTTGCGTATTTGAATTGTGTGCCGAACTTCCCCAGTAAATCTCTAAACAAGTTGTCGAACTGTTTCCCATTATCTATGATAACAGGATGTGGGATTTCAAATTTGCAAATTGTGGGCTTCCAAACAAAATCCAGTGTTGCTTCCTTGGTGATTTTGGCAAGTGTTGTCTGCTCCACCCATTTGGTGAAGTAGTTGATGGTCAAGATGTTGAAATTGTTTGGTTTCATCCCCATTGGGAGAGGCCCAACAATGTTGATTCCCCACTGTATGAAAGGCCATGGGCTCTGGATGGGGGTCAGATCCTTTGGTAAGGATAGGTATGAACATCCCAAGTTTGCCTAAAGTGTTGGGGGTTCTTGAGGGTACCAACGTTTTTTCGAGGGAAGACCTAAGTAAGTTAGGTTTTGACCCAAATTATCACACACACGTAGGCAAACGCTGTTGTTACTGCCCGGCCAGATCGGAACAAAGACTAGGACTATGGCCGTGGGCTTGCGGTTCGTGGTATGAGGTTTGTGGGTCGTGAGTCTGTGCCTGAGCTTAGGTTTGGGCTTGCCTTGGCTTGTGCTTGGGGCCCAAAAGCCTTATCCTTTTACTCTAAAGACATTGAATTTTTTTTTTTTGGAATTGAGTTCAATTGGAAGTGGGCTTGGTGCAGTCCAACCCGTAGCTTTGAGCAACAAAGCGAACTTTTGAATTTACCACATTTCTACAACAACTTTCAAGTCAACAACCGTTTTAAGCAAAATTTATGCGACTGAATCCAGTATTCACTCGAAAATTGATGAAAAAAATAAAATTTGATTCAACTGAAACGTCTCCTGCTCCCGTATGTTTGTATAAATTGAGATGTTACATTTATGTTTTAATATAGAAAATCTGTGCCTTCTTCAGTCCCCAAAAAAACTAGGACCTTCCGTATATTTGTTCTGTTCCAGTGAGAGAGAGAGAGTATACCCTAGTCAGTTCGGCAGACAGTTCTAGCTGTGCTACCCTTACTATTCTTTTGTTGTATCTTGGGAGGCGAAGGGTAGATGAATCCTCTAGCACTCTCGTGAAGTGGAAAATTTGTCTTCAGAATATCGTGTGTTCACACGAGCCTCGATTTCTATTATTAGTTTTGTTAATCAAATTGTATATATTTTTCTCATATTGTTATTTTTGTATTTTTTTTTCAAATTGTTATAATCTTCTATTTTTTTAGAATCGTTTCAGGTACAGTTTTCCTATAACCAGAAGGTCTCTGGGCAACTGCTCTCTCTCTCTCTCTCTCTCTCTCTCTCGTTTTGTGAATAACAAAGACTATCAGACCCGAGTGTCTCATAGATTTGGTCACACGATGCGTTTTATGTGACCACAGTAAACCATGCTTGCAATTGTGACATCGAATGCCATAACAAATGTAATTGAAACCTTCCCTAAGAATAAAGGTATAAAAATGGGTCGACGAGGATATTAGTGCAATGAGTCATGAGTTCAAATTGGCGGAGCATCATTGTGGGAGAGGGATTGTTGAGTTTGAAGTGCCCTCATGGATTTGACTACGCAATACGGCTTTCTTCAAAAGTTTAAAAAATAGGATGGTGTGCGCGACGCCGAACACTATACAAGCCTTAATTGAAAACTTTATTAACAACAATTAAATTAAGGAGAGATGAAGCAAAAGCATTCTTACATAGACATGCCCCGCATAATTTATAACAAGTATACATGTAGGCTATGGTATTACTTTAGAAACGTCTATAAGCTATGCCCAACAAACCTTTTTATCATTCAAGTGATTAGTGTTTAGGGGCCTCTAAAAAGAGAATCCCTAGTATATATTTTGGTCTTCTATTGGATATGAATACAAAAATGCCGTACGTATTTCATCAAGCATAATATTTTGTATCCAATGACCTTGTTTTAGGGTCCCCAAAAAGACTTCTAATTCAAACTCAATGTAGAATCAAAGTCTAAGACTTATTCAAATGAAATTATGGATTTCTTGTAATGATACGTAACTTTTGAACTTTGTATTTTTGTATTTTTATAAAATTACAAGTAATTTGATATCTTTACCTGTTAGAATAGTATAATTTCTTTTTATTTTTTAAAAATATGCAGGGCATTATGTTGAACTTGCAGTATATATATTGGCACCCCAGATGTTGTTTACTGTGAGCAAGCTTTTCAGTTTCAATAGCAATTTGCGTACCTTTACACTGGACAAGATAATTGCTTTTTATTTGTAAATGATTTCAGCTAAAGGGAGAATATAATTACAATGATGTTGTTTACTGTGAGCAACCATCTTTTCAGTTTCAATAGCAATTTGCGTACCTTTACACTGGACAAGATAATTGCTTTTTATTTGTAAATGATTTCAGCTAAAGGGAGAATATAATTACAATTATATTAATATATGGAAAGGAAAGAAGACACGTTGATTTTATTTTATTTTTTTTAATTTAAAGAACCTCAATGGCACGAAAAAAAAGAATGTATTAATGAAAAGAGAAAGTTGCATGATTTAAAGTTAAGTCTCTGTATGGAATATGACCTGCTTTACTCTTCCTTCGGCAATAACTTGTTTCCTTATTTAATTTTACCTTTATTTATTTTGTTTTCAAATTTTACGTGGTTCTAGGCTTCTAGCTTTGAAAACTCCTATTTTTTTTTTTCTGAAAGTCCACTAAGCAAGAAAAAACTATTGTCCTAAATCTTATTATGTTGACTACCAACTTATTTAAATTCTTAGCTTCTAAGTCATTTTAAAGTTTAAGTTGTTACAATACTTGCAAATAGTTAATACAGTAAATAGTTGATAATAGAAGGTAAATACTTTATTTTATTGTTAATTGTTAATTCGTCTAAATATTTAAGCTATTAGAGAGATGGATACTTTTATTATTTATATTCTTAACAATGATAGAAAAGCATTCACTAACAAAACAAAAACACCAAAAAAAAATGGAATTACTATTGCATACTTGATAATAGAAGGTAAATACGGTGAATCTTCATTATCCTCTAGAAAGGATGATAAGCAATAAAATCTTTTGAGTTCGACCTTGTGAAGTGGGAGGACCTATGATCCCAAACTTTGTTATTTATGTTTTTACTTTATTTAAGTTTTCAACAGTTTAATTTAATTGTATAATTGTGTCTCGTTTGTGAGGATTTTAAGTTTTGGGCTTGATATGAATTTGTCGGAACTAGAAGGGAGTTATATGAGGATCTGGAAATCCTAAAATTAATTTTTTTAGAAAAAATAGACTTTTTTTTACTGTCAAATATCAAAATTTTAATTTCGGTAGAGCAGGTCTAACGGGCTAGTAAACAAAATATTCTCACGAAGCATTCAACTGGAAGATTGTTGCCAGTATCAAGAGCTTTGAATAGAGCACAAGATTAGTCATATACGCGAAGAGTTCGAGAAATTTATTAACTTGACAGGGTTTTCGTGAAGAAGGTAGGATTTCGTATAGATTTCCATTGAGTGGTTTAGATCTTGCTTATGTCATGAATATATGTTTTTTTTTAGTGCGATCAAGTCATCCATGTTCTGTGAGGATTTCGACATTTTTTGGACAGTTAAGTTGTAGAAACGAAAGTCAAATCGAGTTCTGTTCGTTAGAATAGAATTTAAAAAATTGACTAGGTGACCTTTTTAATTTTCTGGCATTATGGTTTGGAGAATAGCCATTTTTTTGGCATTCGAACGACCTCCAAGCCACTCGAGCGGTCTTCCAATTCGTTTATGCTCATTGTTTAGGTCTGAAACTATATGCTGAGGGTTCATATGATCTTGCATTGATGGTGATACATTGAGATGGTATCTTTGTTATTCCGGCGGTGGAAGTTTGTTTGAAATATTATTGGGTTGGAGATGTCACGACGGTCAGAGCTGGCTTCTGAACTCTAAGTCAGGGTGACCATACTTGGGTATGCTGGTGGTGAAAAACCATTATATTAGTACTAGGTGGACATTGTTTCTGGATATGGCCTGCGATGAGAGATCGTTAAATAATTACACGAGGTGCATGTTGAGGCCACCCAAAATCGATTATCTTTCCATTAACCCTACTGTCGCTATGAGTGAACTTAATTACAATGATCACTCAACCATCCTTTCACCATCTTGATCTAAGTGCCAATCACCACAATTCAATGTCCCTAACATTATGTACTAAGTTTTTTCCCATAACATGTCAACGGTATAACAACAACAAAACAATAGCATAATATGGTATCATAGGAGACACACCTGCTCTCACATAATCCTACAAGGATTCGTGGACATAATACGAGCTGTAAGTCTAACACTTGGTTTCATGTTTTAATAGTTGGACATAAGGTCAACGATGTATCCAAAATGCAGTATGCCAAACCAACCGGTCGATCCCCCCTAACCATTTGACCACCTAAACATGACCGATCGACCGCACCAATCGATTGATCGCCTTACCACGGCCGATCAACCACTGGTAATTATGGGTTTGTGACAGTCAACCATTATAGTATAGTTTAAGCTCTAACGTGGTAAAATAGCATCAAAATAACCTAATTTTTGGGTGGAATCTCCTACCTTGAATGTAGAGTTTCAAAGTGATTTGGCGGCGTCTTGAATCTCTTTCTCTTCTTCCTACCCTTGACAATACTTCTCCCTCTATCTTCTAAGGTTCTTCGGACGTTGGTGTGGAAAAGGAGGGAATGGAGCTTGGTATTTATAGGGATAAATCAAGTGTGAACATTGTGGAGGGCCGAAAAAATAGGGCCAAACTTCCTTCAAATAAGAATTAAATTGGGCAGAAGGACATGGGCTATGTCAACAGCGTGGGGCTTGGGCCAACGTGTTAACCGAACTGGCCTTTTATGGACAAGTCAGCATAATGATATTGGTGCGGCTCCAGCACCGTGGGCTTCGGCCATGGGAGCCAAACGGGCCTAAAATGAGGAAGGCTTGGGTTTTGTCAGGTGCTGACCCACTGGCCTGTTGTTTGGCTAGGGCGGTGGGAAACTCTTGGAATAGGGGCAGGTCCCCAAATAGGAAAGGGCAAACGTGGCCATTGACAAATTTGGGAATACACTATGTTTAGATATGCTATTAATCGGGTACGCTATTATTCTTTGTGCAATCATTATTGTGTTTTGATCTCTCAAGTGTTCTGACTTTAGTATCGGAATGCCATCTGGTTAAAAATAACCCGATTGGTGCTAATTGGCTGTTCACTGTGCAGAATCTTGGAGTGGTTCAGATTGAAAAATATTCACATCCCCACAAACACCATAATGGAGGAAATGAAAGGTTGGGGAGGGGGAAATGAATCTTGGAGAATCATGAAGTGATCGAGGGCTATGAAGTTGCCATGGGAGACGTATGTACATTTGATGTACTGTTTAAAGGGAAATGTACTAAAAAATACTTTGGTGCTTGTTGCCCCACACTCTCATACGTGCACTCGCGATCCTCACTCCTCGATCTGATAAATTAAACTAATCATTATTTTAATTTAAAACAAACTATTAAATGAAAATTAGTTATTCTTAAATCATTATTTAATAAACACTAAAATTTCTGAATTATTACATGAGATGAAATTTGGAACAAAAGATTTTAATAACATTGGATTTTTGAACATTGATGCTTAGTTTTGTGATAACAATAATTTAATTTTATTACTGAACAACATATTTTGTGTATTAATTTCTTTGTAGGTTTTTAATAAATTCATAGTTAGCTATTAAAAAAAAATAAAAATTATTCTCCTTAAATATTTTTTAATTATCTATTTATAACGTGGAAAAATATGGGACCTTACTGCTATTTGACTGTTGACATAAAATTGCCTAAAATTTCTAGCTATATGAGATGTAAAGGTAGTTGTGTTACCACTTGTTTGTTTGCTGGGAAAAAAAGTCTTCTTTTCGTGTTGTCTTATCTTTTCTGTGAATGCGACAAGCATAAAGAATTTGAATAAGAGAGAGAGAGAGAGAGAGAGAGAGAGAGAGAGGAAATAAAGAACAATCTTACCATATACAAATGAACAATGAATAGCCCGACATAGAGCACCTTTTTTTTTTAAAATTTTTAATTCTTCCAGTGCTTTACTTTGGAATCAATTTTTCTTGCACTGTTGAGGATTCCTATTCCTCCTTAATATTGATTCCTGTTTTCTTGAAACACTTTTTACCATTTGCATTTTGGTCATCGATACGTATGTTACGTATAGATGTCTCAAATTATGTATATATCAATATGTATTTTCCTTTTCCAAAAAAAGAAAAAAAATACATCTCTTTTTTCTAAAAAAGAGTTTTGACTCTTAGAAAGCCCGAATCTTGATTCCATCCCTATTTGTTATGACTTTTAAGACAATTTACTTATATTATTTATTGAAAGTTTAATTAATTGAGATTGGTAGCAATTTTAAATAACTACTTATTTTGGTTTTTAACTTGTATAATTTTTAAAGATAGACTATTTTAGTATTTTAAGCTCCGATTTACAGATTTATTAATTGGTTTGAAGTACGTAGACATGGAAGAGGAAAATATAACAAGATTGTATATTGAACAATAGAAGGGAATTTAAGCATTCACCTGATCGAAAAAGCTTTTTTTACAATTTATTTGACAAAAATTCCAAAATTTTCCTCAAATCTTCAAAAGCTGAATGAAATAATTTATTTATTTTGTTAAATACAGATCTAGATGCATAAAACCCTCCACCTTCCCCGACCGCCGCCCGCGTGTGCAAAAAAAAAAAAAAGGTTTACAAGTTTTTTAAAATTTCAAAAACTCGTCATGTAACAGGCTAACTTATAGGTGATGCCAAACAGGCTCTACATATCCTTGCATATTCTGTTTCAAATACATGCCATTTTCCTATTTTTGGATTCTCGAAGGTTTCAAAAAATACAATCACCTCTCTTAATTTTAAAACTATTAGATAATTATCTTTTACCGTTAGTTTTTATTAATAAGAGACTAAAATGCTCATCTTAAGATGCTTTATCTTAAATCTTTTTACCTTTTTTAAATATATTTAATTTATTTATGTGTACATTAAAATATATATTTTATCTATACTATTATGTATTGCAGGGTGACTTTTAGTGAAAGCCATCGTGGACGTGACAAGTGGCGCAACACGATTGAGTTACAAATTAGTTTGATAAATTTTTTATCTATAACAAATAATGTAAATATTATTTTAGCAAATTAAATTCAAATACATTATTGTCCATAAAAAATTAAATTCAAACTAATATTTATCCTTTTGATTAAAAGCGCACCAAGTGGCAGCTCACAATTGGATTAAAAATTAAATTTTTTTTATCTATACAAAGTAATGTAAATATTAATTGAACAAAATAAATTTAAATAAATATTTATCCTTCTAAACAAATCAAATCCAAACAAATTAATACTTATCATTCTAATCAAATGCTAATTCAAATGGATAATTACTATCATCAATTTCAAGATTTTCTGTCGAGGTTTTCGCCCCTAGAAATTCTACTGATTACTATATTTAATCATATTAGCAAGTCTTCATCTTATATGTTGCACGCCTAATTTAGTGAAGTCACGGTGAAAATCAAACAAGTTTTGAAAATCAAACTCAGGTATATACTAAAATTGCTGTGTTTTTTTTACTTATGCAATAACTTCCCTCTATTTATGGAAGTCTTCACTCCTCAATAAATCGATTTGCTTTTTTTTTTTTTAGTTTACTCCAACTATGGATATCTCCATCAATAAATTGATTGAGAACCAAGCAAGTTCTGGTGGGTCGATCAATAAACTGATTTGATCTTTCGGAGAGTAGGGATGTTTGTTCAAGAGGTGTTTAATTTTTATTGCTTAATAACCTAAGGTATAAATTTTTGATATTATTGTCATTGAATTTTTTTAAAACTAGTTTTATAAGCATATAATCATTTAATACTATCCTCTTTGATTTTTTTTTTTTTACACTTTTTCAATTCTAACGATATCTTTAATTGTGTAAATTTGCTAATTTTGAATGTTTTTAATTAAGTGGGTTTGGTAGTTTTGATCAATTTTTTAAATTTGGCATAATTTTGTGT
This sequence comes from Arbutus unedo, assembly GCA_014822125.1. Taxonomy (NCBI): domain Eukaryota; kingdom Viridiplantae; phylum Streptophyta; class Magnoliopsida; order Ericales; family Ericaceae; genus Arbutus; species Arbutus unedo. The sequence continues at coordinate 12,221 of JABCMJ010003192.1, forward strand.
TGTTTTTCTTCGTAAATTATGTTAAAACTAAATTGACGAATTAACGAATGGATAGATAAATGACAATAATCTATTTCAATTGAAATCAAGAGAGTAAATATTAATAGCCTGTTTGAATGGATCTTCATAATTACGATACTTACAAGATTTGTTTTGACTGACAATTAAGCGCCCTATATATTTATCTTTCAAAGATCAAATTTTTGTGTGGTTCAAATCAAGAATTGTCTTCTTTTTATTTGATTGAACATGATTATTGATTTAATAGTTTCTATAAGATTGTGCTTTGTTGGTGATCTAAAAGAAACAGATTAACTGATACTTTTTTTAAACAAAATCTGAACATCACAATAGTAAGGAACCTCATGTAAAATCAAAATTTGGAAGTTGAGTAATATTTACTATTTAGTGGTACTAATGTTTTGGGTATCTTTGTTTTTTCTTATTTTTTATGCAGTTTTACAGCTTGACATGTTAGTAATTATCCTATAATTTTATCATTTTTGATCAAGGATAATTGTATAGTGGTATTAGGTTTTTTTTTTTTTCTTATGCTCATTGGTAATTAAGTCCTTCAACTTGCTCAATTTGAATTTTTTTTAAAGATGTTGATATTCTGGTAATGTTCATAAATAATTAGCGGAGGTTAGTTTTTTATTTGATTTGAAATATATTTTGCTTAAATTATGAAAATCATAATGCTAAGAATAAAATCTCCATAAACGTAACTTATTCAACATTTGTTATAGAGAATCTATAAAACTCAAGAATTATAAACATTTTAGTAATTTGATTTACGAACTTAATTAGAATTGTATAATTGTTATTATTATCTAAGACTATCAAGTACGAAAAAATAGAAAGAACCGAGAGAAAAGAATATATCAAGTACAAATTAAAATCATATCAAAAATTTTAAATTTACTTTTACTTTTTAGATGCGATTATTATTATAATTAATTTTATACTATGATACTATGCTATAGGTCCCGTGCATAGCACAGGTTTACTGCGAGTGATTAGCATTAGGTAAATACTAATAAAAAAATTTCAATTCATTTGTCTGGAAGGTTTTTGAGATCAGATAATAACATCATAAATTTATAATTTGAAAAGATTATCAAAACTTCAAAATTTATCTGTTTCGATTTTATCTAAACATTCAAAAGTTTTTAACTATATTTAGTAATAAGTTATGTTTTTTAAATACTTACTACTCTCTCTATATATTTTTTTATAAAGGATTAATCAGTTCTCTCTTTATTTCGTCTTTTTACTCTCTCATTGACTTTGAATGAATATGTAATATTAAATTTATTTTTTACATATTAATTTATATAGTGATTAAGTTGTGCATTTAAATAATACAAATAAGACAAATATATGTGGTCTATGATTTTATATTAGTTACATATATATTTATTGACCCGTGCATAGCAGGAATTTATAACTAGTAATTATATATACGAAAGTATAAGTGTAAAATAATTTTTAAAATTAAAATTTTAAATATTTAAATAAAATTAGACTTAATTATTTTTTATCAAGTCTGTGCAAATAAATATACATTTTATATATTAATAATTATATTTTAAAAATATTTTAATTTATCACTTAATGTATATTGTTAAATCTGTATTTCTTATGTATATTTTACCTCATAAAAGCACGTGTATATTTTTAGTATATCTCATCAAAAAAATATTATGAATTTTAATTTAACTTATTATTTTAAAATTTTAAAATTTGTTTCTATTCGAGCTTTAAATACTAAAATTAAATTAAACTTGAGTTATATTACTTAATGAATCTCATTAAATTAAACTTGAGTTATTATTTTTTTAATAAAAAATACATATACATCATAACTTATCATATCAAAAAAAAAAAACTCTTATGATTTTGTTGAAAATATTTATGTAATTTACCTATAACATAATATTTAAAATCTTATTAAAATTTGAAATATTGATTTTGGTTTATTTTGTATAATAATTTTTATAAATTATAGTTTTTAATACAAATAATTATTTTTGAATTTATATGTTTGGTTATTTTTTTAGTTTCTACATGTATTCTATCAATGGAAGGTACATATGCATTGTTATATGGCCTAACTTGACTATATTTTTTTTTTTTTTGTCTTCATTCAAATTTTTTTATTTGTTATTTTTGCATTATTATTTTTAGTTATTTTGTTTTTGCCATTATTTGTGATTCTAATATAACTCAAATTTAATTTACTTTCAGTATTTAAAGTTCAAATAGGAAAGAAAACTAAAATATTAAAAATAATAAGTTAAATTAATAGTCATAACGTTTTTTTTATAAGATAGACTAAAAATATAGATAGGTTTTTATTAGGTTAAATTTACATAAAGAATGAAAACTTAACAATATGCATTAAATAATAATAAAGTATTTTTTAAAAAAAATCATTAATATGTAAAATGTATATTTATTTACACAAACTTGATAAAAATATAACTTAAAGTATAATTTTATTTAAATATTAAAATTTTTAATCTTAAAAATTATTTTGTACTATTTACGTTTGTATATATAATTATCGAATATATATTTTAATACACACATAAATGGATTAAATTTATTAAAAAAGAGTTAAAAAGACTTAAGAGGAACATTTTAAGAGCGATATTTTAGTTTTTTTATCAATAAAAACTAACAAATGGAGTAATAGTCTAATAGTTTCAAAAACAAGATAGGTGATTATATTTTTTGAAAGCTCAAAGGAGATCCCTATATTTGTAAGAAATCTCAGAGGGGTAAATGCATTTTACCCTTTAACTTAATATGTAGAAGAAACATGCAATTTAGAGGAACCAAAGAAAAGAGTCCTTCGCATGGAGTTCCCATAAATGGGAGGTCAAACTTGTCAATCTCCGCCAAAACAAAAAATGATTTATTTGTTTTTCTTTTCCATTGCGGATTTTAAATCCTTTACCGAGTTGATGGGTTTATTTATTTACAACTTTGAGTAATATTTACATAATCCAATCAAATTGATCATAATTAACTTTAAATAGTTTGGAAATTAGTGAAATAATTTTTAATATTTAGGCAAGTATCTTACAATCCTATTTGTAACTAGAACAAAATCATAAGTAACAAATAACACAAAATATCATAACAGATGAACCAAAAAATGAGAAAATTATTTATATATCCTTTCGACTTTATATGAAATTCTATTTTGGTCCATATTATTTTAATTTCAACAATAACCCCCTCAAAATTTGATAATAATTTCAATGTAATCCATCCGTTTGGTTCTGTCAATTTTTTCTAACGGAAAATTTCCATGTGCAAATGTAATATTTGTATGGTACACGTTATGTGTACCATAACTTTTTCTTATAATTGTTAAGCTGGTTGCATAAATACCTGTGGATTATGAGTGTCCATGTGTAGTTCATTGATTAATTAAATTGGTGAAAGGATTCTGGGGGAGTTGTGAACTATTATACTATATCATCATTCTTATGTAATGAAGTTATTTTTAATTTATAAATCTTTAAAAAGAATTACTAAAATTAAAAGGAGCGTGACCAAAAAAACATTATAACACAAAGAGCGAGATGTGATAATGCAGTAACATATGTACCGCAACAAAGTTAGAAGTTTCATGGAATTCGTCACCAAGAATTCTAACATTAATTTTCCCTCTCTAATCGAAAAAATAATTGGAACTCTTGTCATTTTTAAGTTTTTTTTTGAGCCCCACTTAGACTATCGTTTAAATTCATGTTAATATAATACCAATTAATACATGATCATAATATATTTATATTTAGGTAATTAAATTCGATCTAGTGCGATGATTAATTATTCAGAATTAACGCGTTTCCATATTGTATTCATCGGCATTTGATCAACATCATTTTTGCATGGTTAATATCTTAACGAACTCTAAAAGTAAAAAATTTTAATATCCAAGTAACTCGACAAGAGCCTATAAATGAGCTCAACAGAATAATCTATATGCTTTTAAGACATGCGTAGGATTCTATCGCAATTACAAATCTATACGTAAATTGGTCTCGATAGTTATGAGATTTCGTGATGTGTTTTAAGTTGTTATAATTTTTTATAAGATTTATGTAGTACTTTGATTTTGGCACGTATATGAAGTGTTTGTCCTACACTTATGGTGTGTTAGTTATGGAATATTATCAAATACTAAATAAATGAATAAAAAAGCACTTATGATGCGCCCTTTTGTGAGGCGCACCATAGCATTTTCCGCCCAATAAACATCATAATGATTCATCATCAACAAAAACTGATGGTTGGCCCCATCTCACAAAGCATTATGTCTACCTATTCTGAATCAAAGGCTCCAAACCCAATTATATGCATAATGCATCCTCTTTTTCAACCCTGACTAATTTCCTTTTCAGACTCTGCTGTTTTCCATTTTTTTTT
>JABCMJ010003202.1:0-14812 GCA_014822125.1 Arbutus unedo
CTTTATTGATGTTTCATGAATAATGAGGGCGTGACAGTTTTCCCTATAGTTTGATTTCAGGGCAATGAATAATGAGGAAAATTATGAGTCATTAATAGTTGGGCTAGAGCTAGTGTCACAACCCTAACCCTTCCTCCCCGAGTCCATCGCAATAGATGCCGGGTGATAGCACAATCACCCAAGGCCAACACTAAGAATATGCAAACCATAAATATATACAAGAAGGATCAAATTTAGCGGAATGTTAAATAGTAAACTAATATCCTCGTGATTAACATCAACAAAACAAAGTTACATTCATATATTACAAAACCACTCAGGGTTGCTATTATTGCCTTTACATGTCCACACAATTTTAATTACAAAAGTTTACAGTAACAACAAAGTCTATACATAGCTCTAACTTTCAAAATGATGAAAACAAAGTACATCCAATCACACGCTACAAGACACGACACAACAGGTGTCCACAAGTTAGCTTCCGAAGGCTTCTTCAATCTTATTTCAGTTTTCATCACCTGGAACATATATACATATGCCCCATAAGCCTTCGCTCGTACGAATGAATAATACCAAGGTTATATGTTTTAACAAAGATACACAAATTGTTAAGAGAAACTAGATAACATATTCAAATATGTATAGCCTTTCACATTTCATATCATTTATGATGACCATCATTCTTACTCATCATGTTTTATACCCCCAGCAACCTTGGGCGGATAAGCTAGATGTCATAGAATCTCCCATATTCATAGCATGCACGTAACTGGCATTTCCAAAAGAACAAGGATAGAGTGATGGCACTACTAATTTTCACAAATACTTTACATATCTATTCCGTATCCATGCTTGTATTCAATAGTTTAGACCCAAAACACATTGTTCGCTTAGTTACAAGGTAAGTGAAAAAATGCATATAACCAACGTATTAAAACTCATATTGGCTTCAAGCTTTTACACAAGTTTCCTATACAAAATAAGCATCATAATCACATATGAGCCATATTCCAAGTCATTCTAACTTTCTATGCATCTAAAATCTATAAGCAAGAATCTAGAGTCCAAGTTTTAAAATTACGTTCAAGTCTAAAACTTCCAAAGTATTTAGATATGCCATTACAAATATCGGTATCAAAGTCAATAGAAGCTATACTCCAAAAAATTCACAATAATAGGAGATAGATTAAAAAACAAAGTTCGTGCTATTAGGGATCGATTCCCGAGTCCTAATGATGAACGCGCACAGATTTTACAATAAAAAAATATAAAACCCTACTAGGTGGAATTAGGGTTCATACTTTTGAGATCTCTATAATTTGATCTCAACAATTTTCACAGTTTAATTTTGATCAAACTTTGAATACGATTGGAATGATTGTGATCGATTGACCTTGAGATCTTCTATTATAATCCTATTGCACCTTGAGCACGAACTGAATGTGGACTCAAAACTATGATCTCCTTGCCTTTACAAAACTTCTCTCAACATTTTCGAGTATCAAGTTGTGTGTCTAACCTAGAAGACATAACAGTGTATATATAGGCAACGATAGGGACCCTAAGAGAAGTATGGGATGGGCTTCCTGTACAATTCGGGATTCTTAATCCAACCCGGATTAATTTTGAATTATATAAATTATAATTCATACCACTACAAAATTATAATTGCATTCTCTTCCCATATCTCAAAATTATATTTCGGCCTCCATGTTATTAAATGCGTATTTACCTCCCCATATTAAGATTACAGATATCCATTGATTAAAATAAATTATTGACAATTTATTTAATCAACATCTATAAAATTCCTTGAGACCTTCCACCTAACTTATTCTTTATGTCGGATATTAATATCCACCTGCAGGGTTTGATATAATCGAAACTCATAAACTTTCTTAAGAGAATATCATTAGTCCCTATAAAGGGACATAAATTTCATTTATAATTAACAGTAATCATACACTTAATATTGTGACCCAACTCATCGAGACTACTCGCCCACGAGGCCTCACTCTATAATGAATCAAAGTCAACAATATTAAATATACACATCCATTAAATATCTTTGGGTTAAGAGCACAAGTATTCATAATAACCTTAAGGTGCGAATTGTATTATATTGTTAGTATAAATACAATTACCTCAAAGTAGTCATATTCAATACGCACAAAGAATACTAACACAGTGAGTTAAAATTATACCATTTCCTATAGTCAAGACAAATCTACTGAAACACTGTGTTATAGTCTTACTGATGGTGTGTCCAATTCCACCTAAGATTATGAACTAAAGACATATATTCTACAAGAATCGATAATCTGATCCTCTGTGTGTAAGCTAAACTTTACACACCAGACCATCTATTATGTGGAATAATAGACATTCATGCACAATATGATATGATATAATGCAAACATTGTCCTTAAAGTTTCTCATCAAGAAAAAGAATAACGGTTTAAATAATTCAAAATAAATATTAATCTATTACATAAAATCATGACTTTTAGTATAAAATCCTAACACATACAACATCCTTGTGTCCATTCGAAGTTGGACACTCAATTTGATACGTGAACATTGTAGAACTGCATCTTAACGAACTTCAAACTCAAAACTGATTCTGCTCAAGTAAAAGTAAAGTTCAAACTCTACATATTTTTGAAGTTCAATGTATCTACTTTCAAAAAAATAAACGGTGCACAATTTCAACACTCGTGCTAAGAGTTATGGCTGTTTTTCCAAAGTGTGTCTGTGTAGTCAGCATTGTTATGAATTAGATAGCAGCTGAGTTCGGGAATTTTGTAGAATTGTGTGTTTTGAATTAGACTCCAAAATGTTTACCCAATATAGAAGATATATAGAACAACTCTCTTTAAAACTTCCATAAATTTTCGAGTACAGGAACAGCCCTAACTAAGTTAACCAAAATCAGGCTATGGTTAGGTTTCCAAATTCTGTAGATTTCAAAACTTTCATGCTCAACATCCCATAATCCATCAAGAACTCATCTTAAATTCTCAAACCACCATAAAAGAAGGTCATATGATTTCTAAACTCTAAACCCTACCAAGAAACATAAAACCAAACTTGTAAAAGATGGAATCAAACATAAAAGAATATGTACTTACCACTTAGGGCTTGAATCTCAACTCAAGCAAACTTTTCCCGACCCAATCTCGGTCTTAGGTTTGTGCCTTTCTCTTCTTCTCTTTGTATGTTGCTCTTGTTTCTATCATATACTGAAAAAAAATAAACCTAAACTCATCTACTAATACATGTAATTAGCAAAAAATTATGCTAGTTAACTTAATTCTCCAAACTTAATTAAATCGAATAACATTACCTCACATAATTGAATAAACATGGCACCACATATAACACATACACATACAACTTAATTAAAACTAATTGAATTTCAATTTCAACTAATATACTGATGAAATACCAATGAAATTACTTTAACAAAATTAATTAGGGACCTAGGGTGTTACAACTAGCGCATGCAATGGAAGCCGAGATTGTTGCAGTAGTTAGCAATTTGCAACTAGTGGTCGGACAAGTGTATAGGGAGTTTGAAGCAAAGGGGAGAACATGAGAGCATACGTGGAAACGGTGAGAAGTCTAAGGCATAAATTCAAAAAGTTCACCATTACCCATGTCCCCATGAGTGAAAATAAGGAAGCAGAATAGCTAGCCAAGCTAGCCACAGCTAGGGAGGCAATCCTAACCAAAACCATGATAATTCAATGAATAAGAAGTTGAAGTAAGGCTGCAACCTAACCAGTACATGCAATAAGTTACACGAACTCATGAGCAACCCCTGTCATCAGATACCTAGACAAATGAATAGTCCCAAAAGATAGAGATGCGGCGTGCAAGCTTAAGATCTGAGCATGGAAGTATCCAATCATGATGGTGTACTCTATAGAAGGGGATTTACACTCCCTTACATGAGATGCCTAGCCAAAGCAGAGGCTGACTAAGGCATCCGGGAAGTGCACGAAGGAATATGTGGAAGCCATTCGGGAGGTCGAACTATGGCTTACACACTCCTTTGAACAGGATACTACTGGGCGACCATGCAGGCCGACTCCATGGACTTCATCAACAAGTGTGACCATTTCCAGAGATTCACCTCAATACCTCATCAACCTCATTCATGACGCCAATGTCTGGGCCATGGCATTTTGCGCATTGAGGGATGGACTTGATTGGTCCTTTCCCAACAGGAAAGAGGCATTCTAAAAATTGTGGCCATTGACTATTTCACGGAGTGGGTGAAATCTTAACCATTATCTAGGATAACAAAAGAGAAAGCCATTGGCTTTGTAGAGAATAGCATCATATGCAAATTTGGGTTGCTCAGATTGCTCATTACCTATAGGGGTAACTGTTTGACAACAAGGGCTTCCAGGACCACTGCATGTTGAAGGGTATCCACATCCATTACACTTCAAAAGATTATAGAAGGGAAAATGGGTAGGTGGAGGTGACCAATAGTACAATCAAGGAAAGGTTGAAAAAGAGGTTATAATCATACAAAGGAAGTTGGCTAGAAGAACTTTGTCATGTCCTCTGGGCATAAAGAACGACAACTAGAGCATCAATAAAAGAAACACCCTATTATTTGGCATTCGGGGTCCAAAGGAGTCATACTAGTGGAAATTAGGTTGTTGAACTACCGAACCACCTCATTCGACCAGATGACAATTGGAGATGAATTGCGAGGAAGTTTGGACATCCAGGTAGAGAGAAGAGAAGTCACAGAACTGAAGGCAGACGTGTACAAACAGAGAATGGCCAAATACCACAACGCACATGTCAAATCGACGACTTTTAGGCCAGGAGACTTAGTTATTAGAAAGGTGGATCCCATAGGAAAGAAGCCCACTAGCCTAGGGGCCAACTAAGAGGGGCCATTCAAGCTAGAGAGCACATCAAAGTAGGGGCTTCAAGGCTGGGAACAATAAAAGGAAAAGAGCTACCAAGTCCCTAGAATTTTGAGCACTTAAAGAATTACTACCAGTGGACAATCTGGCTTTTGTCCTCCTACATTTACTTTTTCAGCTCTTTTATGTAATTTTACTTAAGAATTTTTAATCTTTCAATTACAGCTAGGTGCACAAGCCATTCCTTATTAATCCAAAAAAATAGTGTAGATCCCCCACACTTGATCGCATGATTAAGATGAAGACTGAGCAACATAAACCTGCTCAGACCAGGCTAAATGCCCAAGTCATAAGGTGTCACAACCCATTCCCATGTAGGTGAATTAGTGACAAGCCAATGAGTCTAACTCGCTAAGGCCTATAACACAAGTAGTTTAAGGATCTATAATTTTTCTCATGTCAATCAATAAATACTAATCAAAGCCAGTGGATTGAGTGTGACACCCCAGCTAGGCTGTGATGCCAGCTATAAGGCCAGCATTTGGAAGATGGAGTCTCAATGGGATGTCCAGATGGGTGGTCAAGGATCCCACATCGCTTGGTGGATGTAAGTTTGGTGGTATCATGATCATCCTAGAGCAATCCAAGGATGGATAACCTACTGAAAAGTCCATAGAGTTTGGGAAATCAAAGCAAACAATATTATACAAGGCGGGGACGGGCCGTTACATTGTGTGAGCATGAATAACATCAAATTCACAAGAAGCAAATGTGTAAAACTTATAGATACAGGCCAACTTATATACAACATTCCCAAAATATCAGGCCAACCATGGCCTACCAGTAACTTAAAGTACAGTTATACAACAAAAGCATACTAACTGCACAAAAGAATCAGCTAAAACCTGAGTCCTCTTTACCACCTCGTGCCCTAGCATGTCGTGCAACAACATTCATTAGCATATTGCTATTATGAATTCATTTATGGAATCATACAAGTTTACCATGTTAACCATTTACGCATGCAATGAAATGATTTCAATAAACGAAATTCACATTATAGTCCATGGGCTAAAGCCGAGGACAAATTTCGAAGTTATTCTCATTTAAACGTTCAATTCAATGCCACCAATTATCGAAGGTGGGAGTTACCCCCCTATGCTTTCATCGCATTACATGGTATGACATCATCCATTTACCACATTGGTTGTGGCTACCAACCTTATTCCATTGCCTCTCGTCATATTCTATTCCCCTAGCAGTCAAGGTACCATTTGAACAACTTATCACCATATTTTAACACATTGCATGTAAAATGATCAAATCATCATGTCCAAGCATGGCCTTTCATATGTAAAACAATGTCTTTATAATGAAATTACTTCATGCATTCATGCTTTCATAAACACACACAGAATAACAACATATTTGAACTCACCTCTTGATTATGTCACGTATGATCTGACTAACATGTGATGAGCTTCTATTCCTCAAATCCTACATTCCATCAAAAACAACTTATTCATTTCCCAAGTCCAACTTCTTTAAAACAAACTTAAGCCTGAAGTTTATACTTGTAATAAAGTCAATGCTTGGCCTTCTCGATTCTCGAGTGGCTCGAGACAACTAAGATACATTCTAGGTTAAGTACCAGGGTTACAACATGTTAACACATAGGTTTTGAGAAGACCCTCAACTTCATTGTACAACAAAACTAGAGTGTTGCTAACCATGTCTCGAACCAGCAATCACACCGATCGCATAGCCGATCAGGGAGTCGGTCGATTGTGGTCACGATTGGTTTGGCATCCGAACTCACGACTAGATGATATAGAACTCATGTTCTTCGACTGTCCATCCATGGCAGACCCGTGATTCTTCAATTATACCTCATATACTCTAATTTAAAGTCTAAAACCAACCTAACATGATTTATAAAACTAGAAATTACCAACTAATTCGTGAAGGGAATCAAGAATTGATACATATAATTGCAAAGTTTGGGTTGTACTGCTTCGTCAAACGTCTCTCTCTCTCTCTCTCTCTCTCTCTCTCTCATGTAGAATAGAAAAAATTAGGAGGATAGAGGAGCTTCAATGGCTTATATAAGATGTCCTCGTCAAAGGTATCTCTCTCTCTCTCTCTCTCTCTCTCTCTCTCACATGTAGAATAGAAAAAATTAGGAGGATAGAGGAGCTTCAATGGCTTATATAAGATGTCCTCAAGCTGCTTCATGGCCACCATTAGAATTTTTTCCTTGATGACTCTTGCCAAGCTGGTTACTCAACTGGATGTTAAAACATCATATGGGTGTCTACTAGGAAGACTATTGGGTGCTTCTCAACCCAGTGCACTATTTTGCACTTTAACCCCTAAAATCACACATTACCTCAACCTCATCCGACAAGGCTCGAGGATCTTAACACTTACCTAAATTTATTCTGAAACCATCCTTTGGTCCTCGTTCAAGAATAATTTGACCTCGAATTAACCAAAATAATTTAGATTTTATCCTTAATTGTCCAATTTTGGGGTCGGGGTCTCCCATCCTCTCTACCTTAAGAAGTTTGGTCCTCCAAACTCGAATGCAGTTATCCTAACTAGTTCATGACTATAATGAAATGACATTGCCGAAATTTAAAAGGGAAAAGGTCATACCTCATTCAAAAAGGATACTTTTTCCGCATGTATGCTTCCTTCTCCTACGTGGCTTCTCCTGTTGACTGATTCTCCCACTGAACTTTGACTAACAGCATGTCCTTGTTTTGCAATTGCTTGACATGTGTGTCCAAAATCCGTACTGGCGTCTCCTCATAATGTAGATTCTCCTTTAACTTGATTGGTGGCTATTCCAAGACATAAATCGGATTTGGTACATATTTCCTCAACATATGTACATGGAAGACATCATGCATATTGGCCAATTATGGGGTTATGGCCAGTAGATACACCTCTACTCCTATATTCTCGATTATTTCAAATGGACCGACATACCACAGATTGATTTTTCCTCTCTTTCCAAATCGTACAATTCCTTTCATTTGCGAGATTTTGAGAAATACTAACCGGCCCTCTTCAAATTCAAGCTCTCGTCGATTTGCATCTGCGTAACGTTTCTGACGATCTTGGGCTACCTTTAGCCTATCTTGAATTAGCTTAACCTTTTCTATTGTTTTTTGTACAATCTCTGGCCCCGTGAGTTCAACATCTCCAACTACTGCCCAACAAGATGGCAATTTACACTTCCATCCATACAAAGTTTTAAAAAGTGTCATGTCGATGCTGGCCTGAAAATTGCTATTTTAATTAAACTCTACCAATGACAAGTGCTCCTCCCAACGACCTTGAAATTCCAGTGAGCAAGCTTGTAATGGAACCTCTAACATTTGTATGGTCCTATCTAATTGTCCATCCGTTTGGGGATGGAAGGCCATACAAAAAATTAATTTGGTACCCATGGCCCTCTGAAGAGATTGCCAAAATCTAGAGACAAATCTTGTATCTCTATCTGATGTAACAGAGGTAGATGCACCATATAACCTTATAATTTTCTATACATAGAGATTCAGCATTTGGTCCATTGAGTACATAATCTTAATTTCCATAAAATGCGCTGATTTGTTCAACTGACATAGTCAACATCTCTCTTCATTCTCATCCACCAATATGTTCTCTTCGAATCCTAATGCATATTCATCATCCCAAGATGGATAGTCAATTTTGTTTTGTGACCTTCGCCAATGATTCGTCATTCTAGCTCTTCATCTTTAGGTAAACACATCCGATTTTGGAACTTGAACAAACCATCCATCATACTAAATTCATAATTGACATTTGTCAATGATTGTTCATAAATCTTTTTCAACTTAGGATCTTCCATATGCTTCCCTTTTATCTCTTCTAGAAATGCAGGTTCAACGATAACTATTTAACAAACTTCCTCTTGCTCCCCAATCAACCATTGTCAATTTGTAAGTAAATAATGCAATTTATCCTCTATCTTATGACTTAATGCATATGCGACCACATTCACCTCTTTCAGATGATAGCGGATATTGATGTGATAATCCTACGTCAACTCTAGCCATCGATGTTGTCTCAAATATAGATCCTTCTGAGTATAAATATATTTCAAACTCTGATGGTTGGTGTAAACATCATACGTGACACCATGCAAATAGTGCCTCTATTCTTCAAAGCAAACACTAAGGCTGCCAATTCGAAGTTGTGTGTCGAATAGTTTCTCTCATGTGGCTTAGGTTGCGCAAGTGCAAACTTTTTCATGTTTCATCAAAACACATTCGAGTCCTTGATGTGAGGCATCTCTATGAACAACAAAGCCTTCTAGGCCTTCTAGTAGGGTAAGAATTGACGTCGACATAAGTCATTTCTTTAGTTCTTGGAAGCATTCTTCTCATCTATCCATCCACACAAACACTTCATCTTTATGTGTCAGTTCCATAATGGTACTGTTATCTTGCAGAAATCTTGGACGAATTTTCGATAACATCCTGTTAGTCCAAGAAAACTTCAAACCTCGATCGCCATTGTTGATCTTGGCCAATTCACGATTGTCCCAATCTTTTGGTTATCAACTGCAATACTTTCCCCAATGATAAAATGGCCCAAAAATGCCACACTTTTCAGCCAAAATTCACACTTCTTGAATTTGGCCTACAACTCCTGATTCTCAATTTTTGTTGCACCACCCGAAGATGCTTTGGATGTTACCTCTCATCTCTCAAATAAATCAAAATATTATCGATGAACACATTGAAAAATTTATCTAGATAGTCCTTAAAAATCTGATTCATCAAATTCTTGAATGATGCAAGTGTGTGCGTAACTCCAAATGGCATTACTGAAAACTCATAATGCCCATATTGGGTTCGAAAAGAGTTTTTCTCAATGTCTTCTGGTTTCACCTTAAGTTAATGACATCCATATCGTAGATCAATCTTCGAAAATACCCTTGCTCATTGTACTTGATCAAACAGATCATCAATCCTAGGCAAAAGATTTAATTCCCGATAATTTATCTACAACTGCATTGTTCCATCCCTCTTCTTAACAAATAACACTGCACCCATGGTGAAGAACTTGGTTGAATGAATCATTCATCCAACAACTCCTGAAGTTGGAACTCCAACTCCTTCAGTTCCATTGGAGCCACACAACACGACATCTTAGATATAGTTTGGGTTCTAGGTACAACATCTATAACAATGTCTACCTCTCTCGCGACAGGTATACTTGGCAAATCCTTAGGAAACACTTTAGAAAATTCCTGTACTATTGGAATATCTTTCACTAATGGTTCTCCCACCTCAGGTGTAAATACACTACAAAGATAACCCTGATAACCTTTTTGCAAAAGTCATCGAGCTCGTGCTACCAATATAAAACATAGAGGGGTCACAACTCCCTTCCCTTGAAATTTAACTTCCTTAGCATGTTTCTTAAACGTTACACGTTTCTAAGCCCAATCAACTTTTGCCTCATTCTCGGACAACCAATCCATCCTGATGATCAAATCAAAATCACCCATATGTAATAGTATTAAATCTATACTTGTTTCTATGTCTCCCAAACAAACATCACCGTCCCAATATACTATAGAACATACTATGCCTTTGTTCAAGGATTGAGTTACAAACAACTTGTAACCCAATGGTTCATCTCTCCTATAAAGTTTACTTGCAAATTGTTTTGACACAAACGTATGTGATGAACCCAAGTCAAATAAAGCATAAGCAGTGTATGAACACATAGTTATATTACCTACAACCACATTGTCATTATTTCTGGGTTCACCTGATACCACTGCAAAGGCTCTCCTCTACCGATGTCCTCATGCATTTTGATTCCTTTGCCCACCTTGTCTATTATAATTATTGGGCCCTGCTCCCACATTGTGTGCATTATCATATCCTTAATTTTGTCCACCCAGATTCCCTACAAGTACAACATTTGCCAAAGTCATGAACTTGGGACATTCCTTTCTCATGTGCCCCATCTACCCACAATTGTAGCACCTGTTCAAGCCTTCATTTCTCCAACACTCTTTCAAATGGTTTTTCCCACAAATCGAACACTTTGGTATAGTTCTTGTTTGGTTTCCCCCATCTTTCTTCCAATTCATCTTATTTTGACGTTTTGCCCACTAGAAGTGCCAACCTGCAAGGATTGCCATTGTTTACAATCCTCATATTTTCTTGTCTCATCTATATTTTCCTCCACCATAATTGATCTATCTAGTCCGTCAACGCAAGTAGATAACTGAAGAGGTCGAACAACTATTTTAATATCGCACCTCAACCTGTCTTCAAACCTTCTTGCCTTCATCACGTCTATTACAATCAAAATCCGTGCATATTTTTCCAAATTGGTGAAGGCAATCTCATAATCTACCACCATCATCGCCCTCTTTAGCTTTAATTGCTCAAACTCCAAGCACTTTGTTTTTTGCATTGCCCTTGGCATATATTTTTTCTAAAACACCACCTAGAAACGGTTTCAATTCATTCTTGGTTCATCTACCCTCTTTAAATTCCACAACCTATTGGCCTCTCCCACCAATAGATATGAACCCACCTCCATTTTCTGATACTCATCACACCTTAATAGGCAAAAAATTTCTTCAGCTCTGACAACTGCTCTTTCGTTCTCACAACATTCATTCCTCCCGCGAATGTTGGAGTATTCAAATTCAAAAATTACCTAACAATTGTCACATCCCCACTAGTGGAATTGGTTGGACAACCTCCTTCTGCCCCACTACTCGTTCTCTACTATCCATCTCTTATGGATTAGTTACCTCAGGTTGTGGAGCAATTGGTCGTGGTTATGTCAAGTGTGCTTGAAGCAATTGTTACTATGCTTGCAGGGTCCCTGCCAATGTTTGCACCATTTCCCTCAACTCCGCAAGCTGGGCACCAATGTTGTTGTTGTTGTTGTCGTTGTTCGGCTTGTTATTATTGAACTCAGTAGATCTTGTCATTACCATCGCGAATATCTGTAGGGACAATACCTAAAATTAATCTTCATGATAACTACAAAATAGACATTGTTGATGAATATAGTAAACAAGATCATTGGTCAGGAAAGAAAACACATTCTGTATACATTTCTCACCAAAAGTTATTTATGACAAACGCACCAAAATACACCAACTATCAACACACACCAAAGTCAACTAAGTACAACCATCCTCTTTTACTAAAATTTCTACTATACATCCATAAACATAGTTTCATAATTCGGCATCACTCTCCAAGCCCATTGACAGAGGCCTCCGAGTCACTTCTAGATTCTACTACATATTCCTCTGGTTCCTGTGGGGTCCCCAATCCTCCATGTCGTCCTGTGCTCCTATTGTGCATCCAACACCATGTCTTGCTCTTGAGTGTCCTTTTTCGACTCCTCCTTCTCCTCTCTTGTCCCTCAGCCTACTTAGAACTCTGCCCTGCTTCATATGTCAATGGTCCTTCAAACCCGGGAGACGGCCACTTCCCCACGTCTCCTCGTAGAACCATCTCGTTCAAAATAATTGCATTTTTTTATATTTTGATGTAATCACTTTTTTTTAATATAGGATAGAAAAGGAAAATGGTTTGAAATTAAAGACTAAAACATAATTCATTTAAACGGATGAGATGAAAACTCAATCTAACTATGAAATGCAACTAAAAAAAACTCCAAAAAAATAATGTAAAAAAAAGTTATGCCAAGGTTACTTGGACAAAAAGCCTAACAATAATTTTTGAATTAAGATATTAAAATATTATTTAAAGTTATACAATAATAAGTTGATTTATTAAATATCTCAACAGCAATAATTGTAATTTATCCAAAAGAAATTAATGCAATATATCATTTTTCTAAAAATGTTAGTGGAAGTCGATGAGGCAATATCCAATTGGGACGAGACTCCATGCACAAAAGATCCCCCCCGGCGGTAATTCCCATTCTCATGGCCACCCAAAAAGTACACCACGAGTCTGTAGTTTGTCACCGACTGCTTGACCACCAATTTGCCTAATCATAAGCTTCCCTCTGTATGTGCAAACGGTGCAGAGCCAAATGTTAGTGCATCTTGCCGATATAAAATGACTTGGCATTAACAATGTCTTTTGACTCCATGTACGATAATGTCGCTGCTTGGTTGCAAATATTTCTCTCCAAAGCCTCGCCTCCTGTATCTTGTATACCTCTTACGCTAACCCAGTAGCTTCCTATGATATCCTCGCTACTTGAATTGCTCACCATACCTACAGCATGCAGGATATATTCTTGTCAGTACCAACTCAACAGTCCATTGTTAATAAATATAATAAACAAATCATGAATAAATAACATATAAATTACACATGTAGTGTGCAACTACCCTGTTCCAATACCTATGTCATTGGGTTTTTAACATTTTATAAATTCATAAACTACTGCTATAATACCAACACCTATCGCGACCTATCCCGATGTAGGGCGAGTTAGTGATCAGCTTACGAGTCTAACTCATTAAGGCCTATAACACAAGTAGTTTAAGGATTTATAATCTGTCTCGCATCAATATGTAAGTACTAATTAGAGCCAACATAATACGTGAGCATACATAACATCACAATGTAAATGAGTAAAATTTATACATGCAGACCAACTTATACACAACATTCCCAAAACATTAGCCTAACCATGGCCTGCCAATAACTTAAAGTACATCTATACAAAAAAATACTAACTAAGCAAAAGAGACAGCTAAAACCTGAGTCTTTTTTATTGCCTATCATCTTCCACCTCGTGGCCAAACATGTTGTATATCAACATCCATTAGCACATTGCTAGCGTGAATTCATATATAAAATCTTACAGTTTGCCATGTTGGCCATTTACACATGTAGCAAAATGATTTCACTAAACAGAATTCACATTATAGTCCATGGGCTGAAATCGAGGACAAATATCCAAGTTATTCTCATTTAAATGTTCAATTGAACGGCCGCCAATTATTGAAGGTGGGAGCTACCCCTTATATTGTTATCGCATTACATTATATGACATCATCATTTACCACATTGAGCGTGACTAGCAATCTTATGCCGTCACCTCTCACCATATTCTACTCTTCTAGCGGTCGGGGTATGGTTTGAACAATTCATTATTGCATTTATCAACATATTTCCTGATTAACACATGGCTTGTAAATAATCAAATCATCATTTCCAAGCATGGCGTTTCATATTTTAAATAATGTCTTTGATTAAGAAATTACTTCATACTTTCATAAACACACACATAATAACAACATATTTGAACTCACCTTTTGATTATGTCACGTATGATCTGACTAATGCGTCATGAGCTTCTATTACTCGAATCCTACATTCCATAACGAACAACTTATTCATTTCCCAAGTCCAACTTGTTTAAAACAAACTTAAGCCTAACATTTATACTTGTAATAAACTCAATGCTCGACCTTCGCGATTCTCGAGTGGCTCGAGATGACTAAGATACGTTCTAGGTTAAGTATCGGGGTTACACATAGGTTTAAGAAGACCCATAATTTCATTGTACAACAAAACTAGACTGTTGCTAGACCCGTCTCAAGCCAGCAGTCAAGTCAGTCACACTATTGATTGTAGAGCCTGTCACCAGAGGTCACAATCAATGTATCATCCGGATTCATGATCTGATGATACAGAACCTGTATTCTTCGATTGTTCATCCATGGCAGACCTTTGGTTCTTCAATTATGCACTCTAATTTAAAGTGTAAAACTAGCCTAACATGGTACAGAAACTAAGAATTACCAACTAATTCGTGAAGAGAATCAAGAATTGATACCTATAATTGCAAAGTTTGGGTTGTCCTGCTTCTTCAAATGTATTTCTTCCTCTCTCTCTCTCTCTCTCTCTCTCTCT
>JABCMJ010003206.1:0-26447 GCA_014822125.1 Arbutus unedo
AACAAACTTTGAGGTTGACGTCTGAAACGTTGAAAAACTAAATTTGCGAAGTCTTTTAATCTAACTACTTTTTCCCATGGATTGATACTCCGGACTCTCCATTATACCTCTTTTAAATTCTTCAGGGAAGTCCTGTTTGAAATATTAAACCTTGATTTAGGCCGGCGCCTTAACGACGCGCTTTTGCCTGCCAGTCAAGAAGTAATATGAAAATCAAATGTTTAGTGTTGGTAAAGGATTATGCACGATTTGGCGATGTATTGTGATGGTGATTTTAGTTGTGATTCGTCTCCGGTTGTGATGCTCAATCGGATGTTTTGCAAAAAAATATTTTACAATGGAATTTTTTGAAAATAAATAAATCAAATTTTTTTAATCAAATTTAGATTTTATATAATGGATATTGAAATTAAAAAACTCAATTATGAAAATGTTAAGTGAAAAAAATGCGTTCCTTACGATAGTAGTAAATGAAAATTAGTTTCCCTGATTACGAGAAAATCAATTAATTTTTACAGAACACCTTTTCTATGTTTTGAGGGAGAAAACGTTTTTCCAAATTATTGTTACGTGCTATCACGCATTAACACTACCACTCAACTGCCTATCATTAATCATACCTATAAAATGATCAAAATCCCACATTTGTTAAAATAACTAAAATACCCCTCATTGTGAAAATGATAATAATGGGGAAAACCTTTATTTATAGAGGAGTGCTATAGTTTTAGGAAGAAAAAAAATTCGAATTTAAAATTAAGTGTTAAGATTTATTAGGATTTATAAGCTTATAAAGTCAAATAAATTTAGTTTATTTATTTTAAATTTTGAAAACTTATCTGGAATAAAAAAATTCTTTATCAACGTCTCTATTGAAAGGTTCGTCCTCAAATCACTCTCTTTTTACTCTTTGACTGTTGAGAAGGTAAATGACAAAGCAAAAGTCGATTTCATGGTTTTCCGACTATGCGTGAAAGGAAAATCCACACGTAGACAAAAGTAAAAAAGCGAGGAAAAAGTGAAAAAGAAAAGGTTAATAAAGTTTCTTATTCATAGGTGTACCCCAATGTCTATGTGATTCCACGTATCTCAGCTAATCTATACCCACATGCATCCATTCGGAATCTTTTTTTTTTTTTTTATAACTAAGATATTCGTACGATTTTAAAATTACTCTAAATTTAATGTCGACTAATCATCGGAAATCAATCTCAATGTCTACTTATGAATACTCTATTGAAAGTCAGAACTTTTGTCTTTTATGAAATAACTCTATAAGAATTTATGAAAATTGAGAAATTTTCGAATATAAGACCCACAAGAGAGCATACCTCTAGGGATGGAGCTAAAAAATTTACTATGCAGGGATGAATATGTATTCATTATTATTTTTTAAAATATTTAGTAGGAGCGAGCCTATATACTTAATAGAAAATTTATTTTTCTATATAATAATGAAGGTTTTTTTCTTTCTTGCGGGAGCGACCGCCTCTACTAGTCCTTCCCTGGCTCCATACCTACATACCTCTAAGCTAAGTCTCAAGTTTTTTTCTTGAACACCAAGTCAATCCTTTGAGGTTTCATTCGAATCCCTTGCAAAAAAGTTTCTCTATATATAATAGGGACAAATGCAAATTCCGTTATAAAAGACTTGAACACATATACAGCCCCTCGTGTTCTTTGTACCAAAAATTTCTCTAGACCCTTAAACGAATATATGAGTTGCTGTTATATTCGGTGAAAGTTTTAATCAATTTAGGTTGTTACTTGATCTAAGAATTGAGAATTTACGTAGAACAAGCATACGTGTAAATTCCGATAGAGACATTTGGAGTCCAGCTAGAGAGAGAGAGAGAGAGAGAGAGAGAGAGAAAACCTAAGAAGACATATATGGTTTTTTTTTTCTTCTTAATTCAAACAGTCTAGATTCGTTTCCACTACTACCCTTTCGCAAGTTGTTTATACTCCTTTAGTATTCTCTTCTCCATTAATTTCCACTGGATTACCCTCCTATATTTCAGGACTCTGCTGTCCTAATTTTCCATCACTCGGTCAATCGTCAAGAATATGGCGTTTGAGGATGTTTGCAACACAGTCCTTAGTCTTGGCTCAGCCTCTAATAATCTCCAACCCCATAATCATCAACAGAATATGATCAAATCGGTGTTGATGAAAGTCGAGCACTTGATCCCCTCTCTTACGTTGGGCTTGTCGATCGATGGTGAATCTACAGTTTTGAATCGAAAGGCTTCTAAGTCGGTTAACCTCGTCTCATCGTACTCCAACTCTAGTGTGAAGAGGGAGAGATCTAAAGATGCGAGTGAAGAAGAGGTGGAAATAGAAAGAGTTTCTTTTAAGGAAAGTGATGATCAAGTGGATGAAGAAGGCGTGAGTTCAAGAAAGAAACTTAGACTTACCAAACAACAGTCTCTCATCTTAGAAGACAGATTCAAAGAACACAGCACCCTCAACCCTGTATACCCATCTCTTCCTCTCTCTCTCTCTCTCTCTTTCCCCCCCCCCCCCCCCCCCCCCAATATATGTATAACTATCCATGCACCTTTTGCAACTAGTTCTGTGGTGGATTATCTGTTTGTTAATTTGGTATCCTTTGTGTTGACCTATCAGAAGCAAAAGCAAGCCTTGGCAAAACAGCTGAATCTCCGGCCACGACAAGTAGAAGTTTGGTTTCAGAATAGGAGAGCCAGGTAACCCAACTAGATTTTGAGTGCCAACTCCGTTGGGATTTGAGTCATTTTGTGGTGACACTTTTCTCTCGTCTTTTTAATTATTTTAATCTTTGTAAAAATTATCTCAAAGATTAATATAATTCCTAACCAAATGAAAGAGATACTTTAATTCCGGTGTATTTTTTTTATTGCAAAATTAAAACTCAAGATGTCATGTATATCAGTCTGTATTTATTTTTCCTGTTTGTGTCATTATTCATTATAGTACATAGTACATATTCCCCCTAGTCTAGTATTACCTGTTGGGTTGTTTTCAGCCTGACTCAGCTTTGCACCTTGCTGGGTACACAGAAAAATTACGGAAATTCCCGATATCAACTTTATGATAAGCCAATGTATCATTCTGTAGTCTGTAGTTTTTTCATACGGTGCATAATAAAAATTAGTATGAGTCATGAATTGACCGAATTTCATGTTTAAAAAATTATTCAAACATTTGGATATCGCGTTTATTAATTGTATTCTTTGCTTAATTGATTCTTCATGTGTTTTGTATTTGGATAATTTCTCTGAAACTATGTGCAAAATGCTATAACATGTCCTATTATACAATAGAATTGCCCTATTACGTTTGATCTCGTGATAATTTCCAATTGGTGCATGATATTGAATTTGATTTTTTCTTTCTTTTTTTTTTTTAATAGGACTAAATTGAAGCAAACTGAGGTGGAGTGTGAGTTATTGAAGAAACATTGGGAAACACTGGCGGTGGAAAACAAAAGGCTGCAAAAGGAGCTTCAAGAGCTGAAGGTAACGACGCCGTTTTACATGCAATATTCACCTGCAGCAACCCACACCCTGTGCCCGTCGTGCCAGAGGATCGACGGCAGTGGCCAAAAGTACAATTCCAATTCCAATCCCAAAAGTGGTTTCTCATTCGGAGCCAATAAACCTCACTTTTATAATCCATTTACCAATCCTTCTGC
The DNA here is from genome assembly GCA_014822125.1 of Arbutus unedo. Lineage (NCBI taxonomy): Eukaryota > Viridiplantae > Streptophyta > Magnoliopsida > Ericales > Ericaceae > Arbutus > Arbutus unedo. The sequence continues at coordinate 3,677 of JABCMJ010003206.1, forward strand.
TACTTGCTAGAAAAGCTATATATATATAGTAATTAAACAAGGCTAAAATATTTTTTACTTGAAATTAAGTAGCCTTTTTTTTATATACATTAGTCTAGGTCTGATAAGGTTAATTTATAGAGAATATCTATATAATTATATTTTTGTTTCTCTTGTAAATATATGTTTTTGTACAAATGTTGTATAGTAGTTTGTGTACAAGGAAATGTAAATTTAAAGTCTACTGTCGGTCAAGTACATGCAATGATTGTGTAAGTTTAAGTTGATCAATGCAGTGAGTGTTGATTCGTTTTTGCCCTTATGGTTATTAAATGGTTCAAGATGATTAAAAGTAATTAGTAATGTATATTAAAAGTAATTTAAAAATCAAAAAATTGATACAATGACAAATACCAAATAGTGCATGCTCTCTTTTTATATGTAGATTAGATGAGTAATTTGGAAGACAAATATATTTTGATTGTATGGTTAATTTGTGTTCTAGATATGCGGTTAAGTTTCGTTGGTTTAAGATTTTGCATGAAGTACTTAATTATTTGAAAATCTTAACAAAAAGATTGATTCACATCAACTCAGTAAATCTAACATGACTCCATTTAGCTCCGGCTAATTTGAAAAACTAATTAAATGTTTTATTTGGTGCAAACAATTAAAGAAATTACGTGTACGAAAATATTTTAAATTTTAAAAATTACACAACTTTTATTATGGGCTCTTAAAAAGAGACGAAAAGAATATTTTGTTTGGTTTTTTTCTGTAAAACTTCTTATTCAGTTTTTAGCTTCCATAATGTGGGAGTTGGTTCTGCATAGCAGAGCATATTGTGCATCAAAACGATATCGTTTGAGGGCACAAAATACTGACCAAACAATTGGACACTAATCGAATAATTTTTTGACAGTATTTTCATGCTAAAACAACGCCGTTTTGACCCACAGTACGTTCTGATGTGCACAATGCACAACAGACTTCTCATTCTCATATTATGCACTAGTAATTATACCCTGAATCTGATAACTAAGAATCTTTTTAAATATCTATCACAGAAAGCTTGATACTCTTGATGAAAACTTTGATGCAAATTGTAATATCAAATTTTAATCAAATTACTTGTAAACTTATTTGAACCCATCCAGTTATTAGAAAATAAAAAAAATTAAGGATGGCAAAAGGAGGGGTCAAAACGGAGATATTCATATCCGATACTCAAAAACTACTCAATATCCGAAGTCCCTTTGATATCTGCATCTAACATAGTTCGATTATTCACTAAACCTAACGAATATCTTTTAGAATCCATTTCGAGCACATAAAGGCTTAAAATAATGTAGTTTCACAGCAATTCACTCACTTATACCTAAAATGTAAGGTAATTTTGTAATTTATAAATAGGTCGTTTCAAATATGATTTGGTTCGTATATCTATTCGGATAATTAATAACCTACACTATAACGAAACTGAATCCAATCAAGTATTTTTCTGCCTTTACCATATCCGCATCCATGCAAAAAAATTCAATTACAGTAGTTCCAAAAAAAAGAATAGTTTTGGTGTTATATTTGTCGGGACAAGACAAATTGTCATGGTTAAAAATGGAAAAATAGTACGATTAAATCAACCAAACCTAAGACGTAGTTAATCGCACAAGCATAAAATAATTGAATTAATTAATAGAACCTTGATCTATTCAAAAGATCGAGATTAGGTTGGTGCGGCCACTCTGCACGTCATCCGATCTAGCAACATCCACCATAGTAACCAATCACAACTCGCCATTAATCATAAACATCGTTATCGTCATTATAATCACCAACCTTAATTAACATCATCGTGCACGCTTTACTATAATGGTACATGTCCTATTATTGCACGCCCCTAGCCCTAGGTTAAGATATAATCTTTTTCTATTTTCATAGAATAAATCGTTATTACAGTGTGGCTCATCTCCTAATGTGTGTTGGGCTTATGAAATTCACGTGGTTGATGACGTATATGTTTATCTTTACTGTAAAGGTATATGAGAAATGAGTGTCTCGTGCACTATACTGGATAGTTAATTTTATCGGTTATAATTAATTTAGAGGAGATAAAAAACATTTATTATGAGACGTGGAAAATATCACGAACATTTGTAAGTTTCGGTATCAGGACAAGTTGATATGCTACTTGTTTTACTTTTTTCAGAATCTCGAATGGTATATACGACATAGACCTATGTGCATGACACCCTAGTTAGACTGTAGTGCTAACTATGAGACCGGCGTCTGGGAGATGAAATCTCAATGGGACGTCCAGATGGGTGGTCAAGGGTCCCACTTGGTGGATGTAAGTTCGGTGGTATTTATAAGATTATGAATCTTCCTTGTACAAGGTCTTTAAAGTCGTGATGGCGCCAACACCAAATGAAACTTCACAGTTAAGTGTGCTCGTCCTAGAGCAATCCAGGGATGGGTGACCTACTGGGAAGTCTATGGGGTTTGGGCGATAAAAACAGACAATATTGTACAAAGTGAGAGCGAGTCGTTACAACCTAGATGATTGATGGAAGAAACATCAAATATATCCCAAATTTCTCACTTCCACTCGCCAACTAAACTAAGAAAATATAATAATTTTTTTTAAATATCATATCTTAAGTGCAGAGAATTAAAAAAATCCTAAATATATGACATCCATAAAAGAGGATTTTGATCATTTAAATTGCCAAAAAAAATCCAAAGACCCAACTTGACGGTTCGAGAGACAGGAGATGAGCTAAAATTTTCCTTTAGTTAACCTTATATTAATGAATTAAACAGAAATTAACTTGCAGTATGTCGATATGTGATAACTCTTTTTTTGTTTGTGTGTAAAGGTGGGATGGGGGGAGACAACCTTATAAATCAGATAGTACATTCTTGAAACCACAAAAACCTAACACCTTGTTTTTTTTTATTATATCTGAGATATCTGGTTAGTTTTGGAATTAACTCCAATCTAATATTGACTAGTTCTCAGGGCTCTAAAGTTAATGACTGGACAAACTTTCAGTGACCCCTAATGATTGGTGATGAGCGCGTAATATTGCATATGTACCGGCTTATCATCCCATTATGGCATGTGTGCATGGGTCTATTGCATATTATAGTTTATATTACACGTAAGGTATTCTTTGTTCCGTTGCAGGTTAATCTTGTTAAAAGGAGTATTCCGAGTAGTCAATATGATGCCCAATGGTTCCTATCAAGTCCCGGAGTCCAGAAGCACACCGTCAAATCTATTAAGTCTTGGGAAAGTGTTATAGATCAAAGGAATCCCGAGAAACTGAGGGCTAGAGTTGGAAAGAACAAGTTGAAGAAACTTCATCCGAATGGTTCAAAAAGTCTTACTAGATGACCCTTTAATACATAAAACCAAATGAGATATTGTTGCATATCTCTATCGATGCCCAAAAATGATCTACCGGTAGACCTGGTAGTTTAGAAAGCAAAATGAGATACTGCAACATATCTCTACCTGTAGGCCAAAAGTGCTTCTACTCGTAGACCTGGAATTGTGACAACCTCTTGTTGATGACTGATTGAAGATGTTTAGGGATCGTCTCGAGCCACCTGCAAAATTCACTTGGAAACCAAATTATGCCATAGATTAGGAGTGTTTTATGTCACTTTCCTTGGACTTTTTTGAGGGGTTTGAATGGCAAAAATAATCAAATTTTTTAGGGAGTCTTCAATTACTTTACTTTACAAGTTTTATTAGATATAATTTTCTAGAGAGATGTTAGAGCTCATTCCTCCATAAATAGGTTTTGCTTAACTCCCCTCATAATATCTTGCATTTTCTTACTACCTTTTAATCAATTTTCATTGAAGAAATAGAAGATTAATCTTTGTGTTCTCTATCTTTTGCATTATTCCAGTACAATTTAAGTTATCATTTATGTTCACGCTCTCATTTTTCAACATATTATAACAATAATTTATCTTAAATAAAATCTCACAATGCTCAATAATAAACTCATAATCCTAAATCATTTCATTCATACGATGATGTCAAAAGTCAAATTTAAATTAAAGCACTACATTAAAATGAACAAATTCCGGCTCGATAAATACACCAAAAGAAATATCAAAGTTTAAACGTTTACAATTTCTTTCAAACACAAGAGATAAACTCAAAGATAAGTTACATTACATTTTTTTCAAAAATAAATCAAAGATATTGGGTAACTCCCACTATAAGTCTTCATGTTCATAATAGTACCTAAAAAATGATAGGTTGAGATACACACCCCATTAGGAATGTCTATGCCAACATTATATAAATATGAAAACGATTTGGTATGTGACGTGAACAATTTATAACAAGGTAAACAAGTTATAAAACTAAACTGAGCAACCAACGATATGAGGATCGATCCTCATAGTCATCTCACAAGTCAACAGTTCATTTAATCCTTTTTGTTAATTGTTTTATCATTTCGTACGTTCCGTTCAATCTCAATTATCAATAATGGCACCTCGCCCGAAGGTGACCATATAAGATATATCAACTTGCTAGCACGTTTTCCTCAGGAAGTTAGACAATTTTCACAACTAGCATCTCTCCTCAAGGAGACTAGTATCAATTCATTTATTACTAGCACGTCTTCTCATGGAGGCTAGACCACTATACCGATATTACTAGCACATCCCCATACTGAGGCTAGACCACAATGCATTATGTCAATGCATGGACAATCACAAGTTCATAACGCATAATCAATAATTTATCAATTTCTTGGAATAAGTCAAAGTCGGCCCAAAGAATACGAGATAAGCATCAATCCTCATAAACATGACATAACGTACTAGACCATGGCCCAAAACCATAAACAAACCATCCCGAAGGTCAATATCAAAATATCCCAAAATCGAGCATGTCGCTCAAGCGAAGTGATCGTCGCTTGAGCGACCTCGAGATAGTAAGAGTCGCTGGTAAAGTCGTTGGACAATTGCTCAAGAAACTTCCAAAATGTACACATTGCTCGAGCAACTAAGGCAATTTTTGGGCTCTATAGAATTGCGAAGGTCTCGTACCAAAAATCTCAAACACACTTCTAAACTGTCAAATCAATCAAAAACTCACCCAATATCAAACATATACGTATAAGGCAGGTTAAACATTCCTACCTTAAGTTTCGAATCACAAGATTTGATGACAAGCCAAAAGTCCTAGCTCCAAATCTTCTTCTTCGAGCTTCAAAAATACAATCCACCTCCGGATATCACTCAAGCATGACAGAGCCTTCTATATCTCCATGGAATTCGTAAATGGTTGGTAGAATCTATGAGATTTCTAAGGAGAATGTGGAGCTCCAAGGTTTTAGAGAGAATAGGGAAAAGAGCAAATATGGGCTTTTGTGTCTCTCTCTAAAAGATTAGATTTTGCTAATCTAACCCCCCCCCCCCCCCCCCCCAAGCGGTCTAAACACACCTCACTACGCGCATGTGTCCAAATTAAATACCCCAGCTCGAGTCCTGCAACTAAAATTCTATAACACTTAATAATAAATAAAATGCATATCCAGCAATATATATCGAAATCATTATTTTAAAATATAAAAATTTTCGGGCCTTTATATCCTCCCCTCCTTAAAAGAAATTTTGTCCTAGAAATAAAACTTATACATTGCTCATTTAAAATATAAATTGTCGGCCTTCTCGATTCACAAGAAGCTCGGGATTCATCACCGATCATGTTCCCAAATAGAGTTCCATATTCATAATGTTATTTCGAAGAGAAATCTAAGTTTTCCATGTTAAACCCAAGCAAAACGTCCAAAACTAGCTTCCGGATTGCATACAAGCTCAACAGGTTAAAGGGTATAGTTCAATAGGTTAAAGTAAGTCTTTGTACATTGCTACATGGTAGCTTAATTGGTTACTCAAGAGGTGTTCAATTGGTCAAGAGTAGTCTATGTATATTGTTGCAAGCTACCTTGACAAGTCGCTAAGATGTGGTTCGACAGGTTAAAGTCGGCTGAAAGCAATTTCTACAACAGAGATGGTGCTTCTTCTTCAATATAAAATTGAAACCTCTTCTTAATTCTCGATCATAATTTAATTTATGCCCAAATTAACTAATTTAATTTTGATTATGCCTTTAATTGCCCAATTTTGGGCTAGGGTCTCACACATGTCCTTTCATCTGGCACCGATAGGACAAATGATCGAGATGTGTCACCGTAACTCATTGGCATGATCTGTACGGATGACACCATCATCGGCTTTCGTTTCGATTCAACATCTTGGTTACCGATTCAACAGTCATGATCAATTCCACGCTAGCCAAGCCAACGAAGAGTTAAGAGGGCTATTGTAGAGAACCGGATCGGCATGAGCCATTAGGACAAACCACTCATGGATTTGGGCTAGATGGCACACCGAGCCCAGAGAATGATCATCCTTAGCAGGCTGGACCAAGCCTTGATCAGACCTATTTCTCATATTGCCTCCTGCATGCCCAATCCACATGTTCACATAATTAAGACAGCCAAGTTTGTGTTTACTTGGCCGAGCTGTGCCACTTACAACAAACTATGTTGACAGGTGTGTCGACAGTAGCACATGACATCTAAGTTGGATCTTAGTACGTCATCTGCTGACTTCATAACAAAAGTTTGTTATGTTTCACTATCGTTAAGGAGTGTGCTCTGCATATGCCTATCTTGTCTCTGTGCTCAAGCCATGATGTATATAAAAGGAACAGTGCTTCAAGAAGTACGATACTCACAATCTTCTAAACCCTAAGCTCAATCCTTTTCTTATCTTATCTTCTAATTCAAGTAATGATTTAGACATTGGAGTGTCTCCCAACAAAACTCCGACCAATGGGCACTAACCCTTATTTGTGTTTGTAGATCTAGGTTCGTGGACTTCAGAGCAGAAGGTTTAGACGTAGTGCAAACATTACACAGACTCAAGGACTCCACATTTAACATGATCAAATTCCAAGATATATTATTTCATGAAAAATACATGATCTGATACCAATTATAAATTAAGATTATGTTCATATTTTTTATGCGGAAACATAATTAACAAAATATTAAATTTAATATATCTCAAAAAATGATAATGAACATACCTTTGCTTGCCATTAAGATTAGAGTGAAATAAGTCCCTTACTAGAAATTTTAATTCTCAGCTCACCTTCTTCTATCTATTTCTAATTCTTTGAATAATTTAATATCTGTTACTGATAGAAAACATATGGTGGGGTATTTTTTTTCTTTTACAGAGGAGAGAAGATAGTTTAGAAATAAACAGTACAATACACCTAATTCATCAAGGTTTCTCTCTCAATTATCTATAAGTATATTTTTCCCTGTATTTAAAATACAAATTAGTTAGGATAAACTTTATGTTTAACCGATTTTATCAAATGTGTAGGGTCTAAGTGTAATAAAAATACGCAAAGAAATGGAGGTAAATGAACCACCTAACCGTAAGTCTAACATATAATGTGTGGTTGATGAAGGAGAAGACGGCTATTTGTCGGTAAATAGGTAATGGTTGGATTCATAGGAAGATATCTGAGTTCATAAGACAGAGACATGACGGGGAACGGAAAGAAAGAGAGGTTAGTAATATGGATGATGGAATAACCGAAGAGAAAGAAAAAAAAAAAAAAAAAAAAGAAAGGGAAAGTGGAGTGAGAGGAAATGTTGAATTTCTTTGGGGGCAAATGTGTTAGATGGCCATAACTGTGCCTCGAAACAACAAAAATAAATTAAGACTGTTTAAAAAAATATGATCAAAAGTCCTAAATAATTCACCAAAGACCAAAAAAATATGAAAAATTATACAGAATTTTAAATCTAACTAAAATTAATTTAATACAAATAAAGCTTAGGTTGCGTTTGTTTGCTTGTTTTGAAAAAAAATTTCCAAACATTTTAAATTTTCTGAACTTGTTTGAAATTTTTTTCTAAACATTTTTACTTTTTTTCCAAACAATTTCATAAAAGAAGAGAGAGAAAGACACTTCGAAAATACCGAAACAATTTAACTCTTAATTTTTTTCTAAAACACTTATACCAAACAACATCTTTTTCAAAAACAGAAGACACCCTTAGTCTAAAACAGAAAGTGTAAGAAAGTCAGCCAGTGGTCCATGTTTTGCGTGTATATTCCTCTGATTAGGGAGGCCCATTATATTATATATAAGCAATCAACTCACTGAGTTGTTTAACAGTTGGGCTTCATTTGTAATATCTAAATAAGTGGGCCTTTTAGTTTGGTTTTTTACTAACAAAGTCTGTTTAAATTGTTTGCCAAGTCCCTTTTTCTTTTTTCTTTGTTTTTCTTTTTTCTTTTGTACTTCACTACGGGAACGTGTTGGGGTCTGTTATTGAGAAAAATATGTTTTGGGCTTTGTGCAGCCCAATATGCTTCAGTAGTCCTTCCATTAATATGCATAAAAAAAGCCATTTAAGAGTAACTCAAACAAGATATTTTGCCTAACCAAGATATTAATTTTTAGCTACTCTGCCTCTTTTATTTTTCATTAACTATTCGTAGCTAGTTTATCTCTCTACAAAGTTATCAATCGTGTAGCGGCATACCATTTTAAATTCATTGTCAAAATTAATATATATTTCTCAGATTTTTTTTTAATAAAAAATCACACTGGACATATAAAATAAAATTTAACAACTTAAAAATAAATCGCCAAACATAAAAAGTGATGATTTTAGTCTCAATTTATATTTAATTACTCAACAAATTATTAATTGAAATTTTAAAAAAAATACAAACCCAATCAATCTCAAAACGACATTATTTTATGAAATCATTAAAAAGAAACACTACGAGGCTCAATCTCATCTCTCTCTCTACAACTTTACTAATCCCTTGAAACAAACACACCATTCGGATTGCCTCGAGAAAAACTTCTACAAGGGTGACACAGTTTAGATTGCCTTCAAACAAATACACAATCGATAATTTCAAGCGACAATTTTGTCTTATTAAATAAGATATATAACTAAAAATCAAGCCACTATTCAAGTTTGAATTCCACTTCTCCCTCTTGTTCCTCTCTGTGTGTAATCGAGGAGAGTAAACAAAGACCCTAGTTGATTCATACAAATACCCTAACCCTAGAATTATCAGATGGTAAATCTCTAGGTTCGAGATGAGAATTTTGGATTCGGCGAAAGATGGAGCCTCCTTGTTGCCTCTCCACCAAATTAAGAATACGCATGGCCAATGTTCGATTGGGTTTGAGAGAGAGAGAAGTGTATATATTCTAAGTTGTATTCTATGAAAGAAAGGGAGGTATTCAGTTCAATTTCAAAGCCCTCAAAAGACCAAAGACGAAAGGAGAATGGCATAGACTGTTGTAGCTAAGACGAAGACATGTAACATACAACACATTACAGGAGAGAGAAATCCACGGCTGAACCATTTTCAGAACCGCCTTTGCCCCCCTTCCCTCTCCCAACCCTAATCCCAACCTTATCGTCGCTGTCTCCAGCGAAGTCTCCCTTCCTCTCTCCTCTCTCATGAAGTTGGGAGAATAAGGTTGTATTCTGACATAAAGAGGGAGGGAGAAATGGGGTAGAGCTTACAGTTTTTTTAATAATCTTATTTGATTTGTGTTATTAGTACCAAAATAACGTTGTTTTGGTGTCACACATGTTGTAATGCGGGAGGCACACACGCTATAAATCCTCCAGATCCAAAAAAATAAATAGACAAGTAATTTTTTTTTTTTTGTATTTCTCTAATCTCAACCTTTCCCTTTTTGTTTTGTTTTTAAAAGGCACAAGCTCAGCCTCGTGACAGACTTGTGCTTATAGCCGATGACACTACCGTAATTGACCACAGAGAATTAAAAGATAAAAAAACACCACCTTTGCATTATTATTGTATGTAATTTAAGGACAGTTTTCATGGTGTTGGTGTAACTAAATTCTGACTCTAGTGTTCGATAGTAAAATATCTTTTTCGCATAATTTCATTATTAAGAACAAAAATATATATCCTTCAATATCGGCTACATAATTGCTACTAGTAAAATTATAGTCACGCAATATGACAAAAGTTACGCTACGAAAAGAAAAAAATTAAAAAAAACTAAAGTCGTACTATTTCCATAAAAAATTAACAAAAACTAAAGTTACGATACGTGGGTGGCTCCGAACGACAGCAAATCGCAGATGCTTTATTGGCTTAAGTCGAATTACCATAATTTGGAAAATAGTTCTGTACGCTATCTTGTGGTCCATCTTGTTAGCACGAAACGAGCTAGTCTTCAAGGGGATGCCATTCATGCAGGAGGTAGTAGCGGATCAAGCCATAACTAGAGCAGGTATCTCGATTAAAAAGGCACATTGAACTTACCAGGGGTTGCTATTGATGATTTTGTTTAGAACATCCAAGCGGTTAGATCCCTTGTTGTGTGAGGCTTTTGGGTTTGGGGTGTTGCAGATGGAGATCGATCAGACATTTTGGCAATGATCGCTTTCATTCTTTGATCCTGGTTTTTGAGTGTTTTTTCGTTCGAGGGTTCCTAAGGTTGGTTACTAGCTAATTTAGGTCTCAATTTCCTTTTCGCCGGATTGTATTGTAGTTTTGTTTTCAGTATCAATATATGGAGGTCTTTTTTCGCTGAGCAAAAAAAGATTGCATGTCAATCTATTGCCTTGGTTTGCAGCACAAACAACGAATGCAATAGATACAATTGTATTCGAATTAATTGCCGAACCCTACAAAGGCTGTTTCATTTCTCAGTTCTTTCTCTACTATTTGGTTTGTTCTCATCTTCTGGACAACGGAGATGGAGTAGTTTTAGTTCATCTATTCTAATACCATATTATCTTTCTTCCACCAAAAAGGGGAAAAGTCTCTTTTTCTTTTTTCAAGTTTTTTCTAGCCAATAAAAAGTTAATTTACAGCTGATAAAAAGGCAGCAAAAACTCCAAAACAAGAGCAAACCCAACAATAAGAAAACATTATAGCTCATATTTACACCCAGACACAGACACATAATATTAGCCATAATCTCGTTACCATATACAATTGAGCAAGTAGTACATGCCCTATAAATGTTACATCTGCTACAAGATATTGCAACAACTCTTCATCTTATCTGGTAACACACCAAACTACATATATCACTCTTGATGTAATATTGAAACTACAAGAAACAAACCTTGAAGGATCTCAAAAGCATATAATTACCACACTAAACATACGTAAAGTAAAATATAGGGAATTTATTTCCTTTCAAATGCATATCAGATTCGGCTTTTGGAGGCATTACCCTTTGAGGGAAGATTTTTGCTTTAAGATCTATTCGAAAGCTTAACAATGAGACGAACCGATCTTCGTCGTGACCGTGGAAAAACCTTAATTTGTGATTGTTTTTCATGGCCCTAGTCGATAAGGACCTTCACCCATATAGTGACCTTCCATATAGAGGGCTGTATTCTGCGGGTGAAGGCCGTCCATTACCATAAACTGCATGTCTTCAGAAGGTTTCCAGTGCCGTTTCCTTTGGTTGATGAACCAGTTATTGATTTGTTTCTGGTCCAAACCAGTTGATTCAGCCAAGGCCACCTTCTCTGTCTCCTGTGTGATTATCATGACAAACCCTTGTGTAAATAATTAAGTAACGCATGAGCAAGAAATAACAAACACCATTTTTAAAGAACTGCATAAGTGGATGTTCTCCAATTGTAGGTAACTCTTGCTGCTACTGACTTGGCATCCTATTTGATGATCCTGAGTTCCGCAATGTGCATGGTATGGTCAATGCGGGAGCCAGGATTGTGAAATAATAGGATCAAATACCTAAGCAACGTTTGGCAATGAATTTACAAATGACAAATGGTATAATTGTAATGGGTTCAATGGGGCAAACTTTTAATACCTGTGGCATCAACTTCGTTAAACATAACTAAAACCTAAACCTAAATTTGAGAAATTTTGCAAGTCGGTGGGGTCATTTGACCCGTTGGATAGTGTAAAGTACATGGATATTACTCTAAAAAATCAAATATCTCTTGAACACTTTTCTAAACTCCTTAAATCTACATGATGGCAGTATACATTGGAAGTTCTATGCCTACGATATAAAGGATTACGAGGAGATTGTTACAACTAAGGTTGGAGGAAATCCTCCTCTAAATATTTTTTTCTTACTCACGGACGTGGCATGCATGCATTTTGCAATCCATTCTGGGACTTGGGACTCCACGTAAAGGCCTGTTTGTTAGCGGTCAAAATTTTGGAAGAGATATAATGGATATGGTAAAACGGGAATATAGTATGAGAAAGTTATTATAGAAGAGTGAATAGTTATAAAGGGTTTGTTTGAACATTTATTGAGATAGGATGATATGATAGATATGAGTAGGTGGGTGGCATTTTCTTAATTAATAATGGCATTTGCGTAAATAGAAGAGAGATATCAAAGAGGGATAAGATATGGATTGGATAGGGAGAGGTGAGATAATTTTATCCCCCTCTAGGCGGTGAAAAAACCCCGGATATGACAATATGAATAGTCATATCCGGGGTGATAAGTAATTGATCTTTCTTTGACTGCTAACAAACACTCCCTTAGGGTAATATGAAAAGGATGTTGAGGATATAAATAATGAAGTGGCTCCTCTCTCTATTAACTCAAGCTTTTAGATCATTTTGTAGTTAACAAGTACTACGGTATCAGAGCAAGCAATAGACTTTGTGTTGGAATCTCGCTGCCTAACTAATGGTTAGAGTACTTGCAAGTGTTTAGGCTGGTTAAGAATGAGAGTTTGGATACACGTGAGGAGCATGCTAACGATATAAATGACAAACTTACTCCTCCCTCTAACAACTAACGCTTTTAAATGAATTAATAATTAACAATCTAATAAAGGACAACTAGTGTGAATTCATAAGTTTATGAATACAAGTTTATAAAGTTGATGTTATGCAAGAGTAGAACTCCTCAAGAAATAACCAATAAATCCATCTTAGAAAAAAGTTTCCTAAGAAGCTTTGAAAAGATCATAAAGCTTCAATGGGATGAGGGTAATACCGAAGGATAAGGCCATTTGTAGTGTAGCTCCCACCAATTGAGCAGTTTTTGCCTAGCTTCTTTGGGCAGCTTCCCTTTCTTCTTTTTCTTGGAAAGCTCTTGCTTGAGACTACTCAAGTAACCACTGTACTTCCTCAACAGGTGGTTCTTAAGTTCCCGATCTTCAGCTCGTGGATCAATCTCCGGCACTTCAGTTTCTCCACCGCTGTTGTCTTGATCCTCTTCCGATGAAGCAACACCTTCACACTTTTCATCTGTGCATCCAATGTTGGAAATGTACAACGAAAAAGGTAAGTTCTTAAGCATAGCTATGGAAGCACATAGGGATACTCTTAATTTCTCACAACAGTTATTCCCTTACCAGAAAACACTTTCTTTATAGCATATACACAAAGACAACTATAACATAATACTGACACAGCAAATAATTCAGCTAAAGGGAATAATCTCTATCATTTCTTTCTTCCACTTAGTTGTTTATTTCCATGTTCTCTCTTTTTGAAGTCAATTGAGAAAAATAAAAATCGAATTTTTTTTTCCAAACTCCGTCAAAAAAATTAGAAGCATGTCCCACAGGATTAATATGTGGACTAAGGTGATTCTTGATCAAAGTCAACAAGATAAGTTCCTTCATCATTCACCATGATTCCTCGATTTCATAAAAAATGGCAAACAGCGTAGACCTACATCTCTATCAGTAACTGCAGTTGCATATAATTATTAGGTGCAATTTGGCCATTTAAAAACTGAATAAACTTAACGAGTCTACTCTGGTTGACTAACAAGTATGAACATTCATAAGCATCAACGACACGCCCATGCATCGTTGTTTCCTGGATGCAAGCACTCCAGATTTATATAACTCCAAATTCATTTCCTCGGAACAGCTCAATGCGAATGTCATGAAGAGGAAGTACTGTAAATAAGTGTATAAACGAACTTGAACAAGAAGACCTATTCAAATTCATTGAGATCCAAAACCAATTATTCTCAATTACCATTGCACGTCAAAGTCATACTTGCCATCAGAAAGCATTCTCTCTCCCCGGAGCTAAGTACTTGTTTTCAATTTTTTCCCTTTTTAGCTTTGTTTCAACTCAATCTCGTCACATCGACTACTCTCAAGAGAAAAAAAAAAAGAATGCTTTGTATAACAAATTGAATGTACGGAAAAATTTGTAAACATTACTCAAGGAACACAAAGTTGAAATATTCAAAAGGCCTATGCATTTTCACTCGGGTCTCCGTAAGATATACTCCTTAATTCCACTGAAGAAAAGAAAACGTTGGGAAAGAACTTATATCATGAGTAGTTGATGAGGCAAGACCAGGAGAAGACGAGAATCAGGATAGAATATGTACCTGAAGTAAAGAACAATTGACCTATATGGTACCTCGAGTGGGATGATAATTACATTCAGTCATCTGAAAAGTAGTGAGAGTCGTCGGGGATTATCAGACAACTGGAAAAACTTGGTAATTCTTGGACGTAAAATTTCTCTGGTTTTAGAAAGGAAATAGATCTTCCTTGATCCTTTCCTTCCATTCTTTGACATGCTCTGGTCACTAAGGCAAGCTAACAATCACTAATCCGTGAGTGCTCTTTCCCCGGGTCAACCGTTTGAATGAATTAAACACCCTCTGAATTTGTTGTTAATAGCCACTTCATGAATCCTTAATAGCTGAAGCCATGAAAATATTGGTACAAATACGTAACTTGTGTTTAAATCACGATGAAATGTTTTTTCTTTCTACGTTTACTACATAAATATTTGTTTCAGAGGCCTTACGCCATTATATGAAAGATTAAACATGAAAATTTTGTTTCCATTGAGGCTCATCTTATTCTATAACAGCAAGATTGACTATCAAGAAAAATCAAGTAGGAGAATGAATCGCCCTGATTTACTTGCAATATGTCACCAAGGAAAACCATTTGCATCTGCGACTTCTCTAAATCGTCTTTCAAGTAGATTATGGCAATTGACTATGTATGCTTACTTCTACTTAATAGCAACTTCGCAAGACTACTCGATGCAAGCATGATTTTCCTGACAATAGCTCGAACCTTATGGATTTAGTCGTGACCATTGATATCCAATACCTTCTAGAGGAGACACGAGAAAACAATAAACCACGATTTTTAAAAGAACAATCTGAACTTTCTTTCAGATTTATGACGCTTAATTGTTATCACATAACAAGTCGAGCAAATGAACACCTTTTCAATAATGCACTTGCATGGTAGAAAGAAAACTTATATAGCAAATTCCCAGTTGAATTACAAGAAGCCAGCACCACAAGCTGATTAAATAAGCAGCATTTGAGGAAGGCAAGAGCTTAATTTACCAGACCTCGTAGTCGTAACATATACCTCAGTTGGCTAGATTACAACAATTCTTATTGTGGTGAAAATTAATAACTCATCTCCTCACGTTATTGAGACCCATTTTGTCCACTTAAAACTGTTGTCATCAAACTCCATTAACATGTCACTCCTCCATGACTTGCATATTAACAAACACAATAACACCGTTGCTTCATCAACTAAATATAACATTGCATACTTACAAATGTGAAAGAAGGAAAGAAAAGAAGAGAAGAAGCTTATTTCTCAACAGCCATTGGTTAGAAATTTGAAGGGACTCGAGGGTGTGAATGAAATGGACACAAGAGGGTCTTTCGACAACCAGAGGGTCTCTTCTGTTACGCACCCAAGAGTCTCCTATTAAGATTCCATAACCCCCCTTCATGGATAGCAAGCCAAAAATCTGTCGGTTACTAGAATTCAAAGGTCCCTCATGGTCTTTACAAACCAATCACGTTTTGGTTTTGGAAGGACTTCTACACTGCACACAAATTTGTGTTCTAAGATATACTCCCAAGTTTGTTCTTCAAGTGAGAGAGAGGCATACAATAGAAAGTTCGACAGGTGAACGATGTTAGGTGATACGTTCTAAAATATATCTTGGGAGACGATGCCGGAACAAACCTTTAACACCTACGGTGAGGCGGCGATTTTGTCTTACGGGAACCGTGGTAAACACAAGACTCAGTTTGGTAACTATGTCAATGTTTTGTATTTCAATTCACATATTGTATTGTAAATTTATTTTGAATATTGTTGATTCAATCATAATGAAAATAAATGTATATTTTCTAGATTTGCCACGCGTTTTACAAACCTATCTCGTAGTATTTTTCCTACACCTTTAACTAGAGAGCAGCACTCGATCAAGCACTCAATTAGGGAAAAACATAATGTTTCGAACTCGTATAGGACTAAAGCAAAAATCTCATTGGCAAAAAAAACCAAGAAACACTTGACCAGGTCTTGGATTTGAACTGATGGAGCAGCATCGATATCACAAGTAATAATCTAACTAACCCACCATCCTGTCTGTACCTCGGAAAAAAAAAAAGGAACATGAAATGAACAAGCATGTGTCATTTCCAGGTCAATACCCCGAATACACCACAAATGCAGATCCAAATCTGCTTAGTAATCTCTCTGCTTTTGGTACCTAGTAGTGCATGCCCACCACGGATATAAGGCATAAAACCATATTTCCTAATTCGAGGCCTTTTTCAAGCCTTCTCAGACATGTTCCCTCATTTCTCTGGGAATAACCACTGGGGATTGAATATTTTATCCACTTTAATATTATTTTGACTGTACCTCAATCTTAACTGATAAATGCTTTCCCAATGCAATAACAATAAAAAAAAAAAAAAAAACAAACAAACAGAAGGAACGAAGATAGAAAAACAGAACAATATAAAAATAATAATAATAATATTCCTGCTCTGAAAGAAAGATAAACAAATGAAGAGCACTTTTCAAAACACTCCTCGTCTTGTATTTTATCTGTTTGTTAGCAGAATAATTTTTGAGAATATTAAATACAGTACTATTTTTTTATTTTGCACTAAGAAGTAAGAAACCTACAAAAACAAATTTCAAAACATAATCAAGTAGAAAATTAATTCAAAAGAACTGACTATTAAAGATACAACATTGCTAACAGAAACATATAATATAAAGAAGTAAATGTGGCAACAATCCTGACAAAGCCGTACAGGGAGGCAACATGGGGCTGCAGTAAACCATTGAAATGAACAGCATCCTATGTTCTACATTTTTCAATACGCCTAATCCCCCCTAACCCCCACTACTATATTCTACAGATTCTAAACCAAAAAAAAACTGTTTTCTATTTTAAAGCAAAGACCAACTAGGGCAATGAAGACAATTAGTTAGTTCGACTCCCACTAGTAAACTTCTTTCTGTCAGATCGAAAGAATTTTCTAATACCGGCACAAATATTTTATCATATTCGAGAATTAGTCGAAGTGCACGTTAAACAAATAAGAATGAGTAGTTGACCACAACAATGGAGGTGTGTGTCTGTGTGTGTAGTTCAATTCATGAGTTCAACATGCACAGCAGCTTAGAGGGAATGCTTGAGAGCTTATTAATAAATTGGAAGAGGGCTGTCCATATAAATAATTGCTGACGGTCCCATAATCAAAATCTGATTTTGTGAGGGATACTCTAGAGAATTGGTGAAGCTGTATCAGTTTGGGGAAAGCCCGACTGAATAATTGTTTACACATCCGATAAGATTGTTGCCATCATTTTTCCCAACATCTTTTAGGATTATTTAATCCAAATCATGTCTTTTCACTATGCACTCGTGGATCGTGATTAGGTTTTTCCATTTGAATAACATTATAAGATAGGCATAGATATATACAATCATTTATATCTATGCATATATACAGATCCATAGATGCACCGGATATCGTTATATATTAGTCACAATTTTTTTTCCCTACATGGAAATGGGACTGTAATGAGTAACGAATGAAGGGAACTGAAGAGCTTCAACTATCAGTTTCTGCTGCACTGCCAATGAAACCGAGTAAACCCACCTCTGGGTTCCTGCGACAATTGCTGTATCCTTCCCCAAAATAGGTAAAAAAAAAAAGAGAATCTCTCTCTCTCTCTCTCACAGAGAATGTAATAATGTGTGGACGGAGAGGAGAGAGAAAGTACCCGCAGCAGAGGGAAAGATCCGCACGGGGGCATTGGTAAGCATATTGAGTTGGGTTTCGATCCTTCGCATAAACTCCATCGCCTCTTGTAACGGCCTCGTTAGCTCCTCCCGGTACTTCACCAGCATGTCATAATATGCCTCCTTCAAAAATTCATCAAAGTGATTTTGGATCGAGAGAGAGAGAGAGAGGAGAGAGAAGATGAAAAGAAATTTTAAGCAATGAAAGGTCAACAATATTAAAAGAGGAATGTCACCATGAACTGATCGAGTTCTGGGTCTTTCGAAGAACCATCTCTACAACCCGCCGAAGCTCGCTGCCTATTCTCAAACTCTTGACGAACGGCCGTCAGCCGCGCCACCACTTCCGGAGGAGCTCCTACCTAGAGAGAGAGAGAGAGAGAGAGAGAGAGAGAGAGTCAGTCTATCAAATTGTTACCCTCCTATTTATGAGATGTTTTGGTTTGAGGATGGGAAAATGAGATCAGTACCTTTTGGCAATCCATGTAAGCCTCCAAGAGGTTAGAGTAGTGAGGGTGAGCGACGATCTTTGCTTTGATAGATTCCTCAATTTCAATATTACTATTTGAACTCTGATCATTGGTAATTATAGAGGAATAGTGGTATTTCTGGAGTAAATGATGCGGGTAGTGATGGTTGGAAGTAGTACTACTTCCGGCTTCAGTCTTCACAATTGGATTGTGGGTTTGTTGGGATTGATCATGAGACTGACTATAACACTGATCACCCGATTGATGATTAAAATTATGATGAAAGTTGTTACTATTGCTATTTGGATGCATCTGGTTCTGGTTCTGGGTCTGGGTCTGGTGATGATGATTAGATGCAAGAACTGAACCTCCGTACAAGAAGTTACCCCTAGGAGGTGGAGCTGTGTTCTCCCTCAGCTGATGATTATAATCCTCCATTTCAAGTCTCCACACACACGCACACAAGATAAATAAAATAAAAACAGTGGAAAAAACCCCAAAACCAAAAAGTCCAAACCCTAAAGCAAGAACTGGCCAAAACAAAAAAGATGAAGAAACAAAGGAAATCCCAGAGGGTGGGAGAGATGGCGACCACAACTTTTCTAGGTCAAAGCATGACAGAACCAAAAACCTATGATTAGGTTTAATTGAATGAAGGGTTACTTGCTGAGAAGCAACTAAAATTGAGAAATTTTCAAGAGTTGGGGAAAAGCGCATCTGTTGGGTATGGGAGAGAGGCTGGGATTGGGATTGGACATATTATGGTGTGGAGATATAGAGTATGAGACGAGGAGGAGGAGGGTGGTGGAGGGTGGAAGGTGGCCGGAAACGGCAGCTGCTCCGGGTTTTGAGATGGTGACAAGACGTTCTTTGGTTGAAGAATAAAGAAATATATCAGAAATTATATAGAAAATTGGAAAGGAGGACCCAGCAAAAGATAAGGGTGAGCCTACTTCCAGAGTTCCAGTTTGTTTTTTCTCATCTCTTTCTTCTTGTTTTACTTTACTATTTTTTACTTTTTTTTTCTTCTTGCCTTTTTTTGCCTCACGGGGCATGATTTTTCCGCGGTGATTGCCGTATGTGATTTGATTGGATTTGATTTGAACATTAAATTACTTAAATCGTTGAAGTCCGCAGTCGGAATAAACAGTTGATATAATTGCTGGTTAAGCTAATTTTGAACAAGATATTTAAATGGAACCGATTTTCACACTTGTTTTTTTTTTTTCATTTGTATTTTTTATTATACAAAAGTTATTAAAATATTCTTCAGTAATTTTATATAATATAGACAAAAAATAGGTTCAAATAGACAAAAAAAAATATGTGAAAATCAAATCCACATTTAAATTACACTTACAATGCACATTCTATTTTTTATCTACTATTGATGTAGCGTTGTGCCAGAAGAAGAACTAAATATTGTTCTAACAGATATAGTTTGCTACATCTCATCTTAGTTTATGAGCTCTTGAATCAATAAATATATATATATATATATATATATATATATATCTTGCACACAAAAAATATAGAGAACTCTGATTTTTATTGAATGAATTACCAAAGGGAAGACACTATATTTATAGTTTATGACTTCTTAACGTTGATAAAAATTAAATTAGACAACTTCTTATTAATCAAGAAGAAAAAATAAAATACTAACATATTTAACACATTTGACATAGAACCCAATTCGTAAATAGAAGATAATAAAATCATACCAAAACAAGCGGCATTAAAGAAAAAAAATTCTAAAATTAAAAGTTTCTATATATACAAAATTTTAATCACGATTTCTATAAATCGACAATCAATTATTCTTTTTTTAGTTTATTTTGTCAAATTTTTTGAATAAATCGGTTGCAATTTGTTCTGCATTAGTCTCCCCTTATTTGAAAGAACTCGTCCTCGAGTTTACTATGGGTATGGTCATATTTGAAACGACATGATACTCAAACAAATTCTGAATGTTGACAGTCTTGGAGATAACTAGATTATGTGGAAGATCCACCACATAAGTGCAAAATATGAACAAGGGCAATTTTCTTGTGTTTTAGCTTATTGTTACTACCCACCGAAAATCTCTCCTTTCGCAAGTGCACTATCATCATGTCTCTAACTTAAAAAAACTTCACACGTCTATGCTTGTCTGCAACTGCCTTGTACTTCGTAACACACTCCTCCAACTTCTGTTTCACTTCTACATGAATATTCTTCACCCTTTTAGCCATGTAATCAACAATTATACTCATTCCAGGAAGCTTGGGAAGGGGCACCAAATTCAGCGTATGAAGCAAGGGGCATACATAAGCAATCTCAAATGGCGATTTGCTAGTGGATTGATTCGGCACATCATTGAATGCAAACTCCTCTTAAGAGCTCACAAAATTCCACTATCTTGGACTGTCTTGACACAAACTTCACAGAATATTCCTTAATATACGATTTACCACCTCCCTTTGACCATAAGTTTGGGGATGACAAGTAGTGCAATACTACAAAGAAGTATCAGGTTATTTTCATAAAGTTCTCCATAAGTGACTAAGAAGTTTCTTGTCACAATCTAAATCAATAGTCTGTGGCGAACCATGGAGATGAACCACCTCTCAAAAGAACAATTGAGTGATGTGATTGGCATTAAACGTCTTCCTACAAGCAATGAAATGCGTCGTCGTGAAGAGTCGATCAACAACAACAAAGATGGAATCTATACCTCGTTGTGTCCTCGAAAGTCCAATGACAAAATCTGTGAAAAGATCTTCCTAAGATGATTTAGGAATAGGAAGAGGCGTGGATAGACCAATATTCTGCGCTTGCCCTTTTTGCCGTATCATTGTGTAACAGCGTTTCACATACTTTTCAACATCTCACTTTAGTTGTGGCAAATAGTAATGAGCCTCAACTAACGAGACTTTTATCTCGCCCCAAGTGTCTACCTAGGCCTTCACCATGAGCCTTCCTAATAATGTTCTCTCTTAAGGAACCTAGATATATATATATATATATATATATATATATATATATACATAGATATATATCTATGTATATGCAATCCACCAAGCATGCATGCCCTTTGGCTTAGCGAAATTCTGGTGATAAACGAGAGCTTGATGATCACTATTAAGAATAAACTGTCGTTGAATTAGATAAACTCCCCAAAGATACAAATTGTACACCACGGCACACTAGGGATGGCACAGGACGGATCGGAGGTCAATATCACTATCTCCGTCCTCTATCCCAGAACCTATATCCAATCATTGTCCCTATCCCGATCCCCGTCAAAAATTTGATTTTATACTCCACCCATCCCTCCCCCCGAACGGAGAATGAAGATTTCTAAATGGAGAACAAAGATCTGAAAATAAATAAATAAGAAAAACTAATTTTGTTGTACTACTAATTGATAATATACAACAAATAAGACGAATACAAAAAAATCCACAATTGAGCAAGAATGTGCAATTCGATAATTTTGGTTTTATCCACAACTCTCACGAAGACCAAATCATATGAAAAAATTTCATCTATTTTTTGAAGAACTTGAATGGGAGAAATTTTGGAGATTTGGGTTTTACATGATGAGGCGAGTGGTTTGACGAAGAGAGATCTCTTTCTTGGAAGAGGCAATGGAGAAGACAAAAATGTGATTTTCCTGTGAACTCTTTCGATATAGGATCGGTAGGAATTTCCATGATCTCTAGCCCTCTGAGGACACCTAGGAATGGCAACGGATCAGTTCGGATCAAATATTTGAATATCCATAACCGATAACCGTATCCAATCCATTATCCATCGGTTATTAAAATAGATGAACCGTAACCGTATCCAACGGATATTGGTTAATCCCTGAACCAAATGGATATCCATAATTTTATCCGAATCTGATCCGATTGCAATTTTTTTTTAAATAAATTGCTATTCCTATTTTGAAAATGAACTACTATTCATATTTTGGCAACAAACAAACCTCACAAATAACACATCACATACTACATAACCATTAAAAGAAATTCATCAATTGTAACTAACCCAATAACAACGTAACGAAATAAAAAGTAGTTTAACAATAAAATACAATTCCAAAGTGAAATAATAGAAATTATAAAAAGATGTAAGGGAAGCCAGCGTCATTGGTGATAGGGATAGAACCAGATTCATCA
>JABCMJ010003213.1:0-41382 GCA_014822125.1 Arbutus unedo
CCACACACACATAGGTCCCAACTCATACTATCCAAGTCATGCATTATAAAATGCAGCATCACATTTCGACAATTTAATTTAAAATAATAAATGTTCTGGGTCTTTACAATATATATAACAAAGACAAAAACAAAAAACAAGTTAACACAAATAAATTTTTTATTTTTATTTTTTAAACAAAAACAAAAATTAGAGAATAAAAATAGAAAATACAAAACAGAAAGTGTTACTAAATATACCCTATAATTTTCATTTTTTAATCAGAATAATTTTCTTTATGTTGCAAAAATAAAGGGTATAATTTTCTATTTTTGTAATTTCATTATCGTCCCCATCTCCCAGCATCCGAACCCTCATCTCAAATCACCCCAACTAAATTTATCACTCTTTCACTACTAGATTATCGTTATTAAGTTATGCAATATTTAACATAGAAGCAAAATAAAAAGATACAAAAATGTCAAATAATTTGAAAATTAAATAAATGAGGAAATAATATTTTTCTTAGTTCAATTTTGAATGCCACCAATTAAGGAATGATTGGATAATTTAAAATTTTTATTTATTAATTTCATATAATGAGACTGAAGAAATAGAGCAATTGTTAACATTAAGTAAAAGAGTTTTAAGTGACACAACCTTAGAGAGGGAGAGAAAAGAAAAATAACTTGTGCGACTCACTACCTATAAAAATAAAATAAGATTCAAAAATTATATAAGTATATTTTTATAAAAATAAAATTAGTGAACAACCTCTAACACTCAAGTCTTATTCGTATTGATTTAACAATTGTCACGTTATATTTTTTTTACTTTTAAAAGCATTTATTGGAGCTTGTCGTTTTGTCAACCGTATAAATTATTTTCTCCTCTCTCATAATATGAATGTAGTGAGAAAAAAAATTAATATCTCTTTAATTTTTTACTATTAAAATACCCATTACACTTATTTGAATTTTAATCTTCGAACAAGGAGAGAATAATGTGAGAATGAGGTAATTTTTTTTTACAGTAAAGACAGGTAAATTAATGAAATATAAAAAGAGTTTAATAGTTCTATTTTTCCAATAATTTGAATTTTTTGTCCTTATTCAATTTTTTTATTTATTAGTTATGTAATATTTTTTTGAATTATTGATTAATCTTAAAAAATTTTAAAAATAAAAAATTATGTTAAAATATTAATTTTAATTAAAAATAATTTTTTTGACATTTTTTTATATTTTCTAAATTTTTCAATTGTTTCTGAAATTTAAATCCAGTTGATACTTAGTTAATGAAGACGAAACAGAGTCGAAAGAGTTTTCAAATTTTGATCAAACTGGATAAATCAATAATTTATGAAAATTTTAACATAAAATAAAATTGTCAAAAATAATTAAATTAAAAAATAATACAATAATAATTTAATAATAACTACCGTTCAAATAAACTAAATAGCTCTTGTTATCAAAGGGCGGTGGACTGAGGCAAAAGGGGTGTGCTCCTTACCCTTTATTACTTCTGATAAGACATCCAAAACCCGCGTAAATTCCACCGCCGAAGTATTCCCGCCATGATATTTCTCTCTCCTAAAACCTTACCCCCTTCCCTGTTCCTTCGCCCTCCCCACAAAAACCCTAACTGTAAACCACCCCACTTCCACCATGAGTCTCCGATGACCGATGTCATTTGCAAATCCAATTATCACACCGAAAGAGGGCTCGAATTCGACATTGGCGAAAGCTTCTTCCGCCACGAAAGCGCGACCGGCCGCGACCTCGGCGTACTAGCCGCTGCCATCTACAAGAAATCCAATGCCTACCTACGAGTCCTCGACGCAATGTGCGGTTGCGGGATTCGGTCGCTGCGGTATTTGGTGGAGGCGGAGGCGGACTTCGTGTTGGCAAATGACGCGAACGACGAGTACAGGAGGGTAATTATGTCGAACATGTGGCGGGTTCCGAGGGTTGGTTCGGGCAACGAGAAGAGGTGGTCGGTGACGCATTTCGACGCCAATAGGGTGATGACGGAGTGTTATCTCCAAAGAGATTATTTTGATCTCATCGACGTCGATTCGTTTGGGAGTGATTCGAGTTACTTGAGGCCAACCCTCTGTGCTTTGAAATTGGGTGGATTGCTTTATGCCACCTCCACTGATGGTTACACTTCCGGTGGTCACCGGCCTTACCGGTGAGTTTTTACTTCACATGTCTTGGTCTTAATTGGGAATAGTTGAAAGCCTGATTTTTTTTTCTTACTTTTTAGAATGAGAGTGTTATCCTGAAAACGCCAAGTGGTTTGGGATAAATGTAACATTAGTTGCTCTTTGTTTTTTTTGCTATTATTCATGTTTGGAAAAGCCTAAAAGAGTTTTTTTTTTTGCATATTTGGTGTGTTAAATCTTCTCAGTTTGTCTTGACAAATTTGACAAATTACTGAGCTGAAAAAGTCCCTCAAGCCAAGTGAAAATTCAGATCAACCCCCAAAAAACTGATCAGTGACTTGAAGCAAATTGTTAATTTGTACTTAAGCCAGTCTAAACAGCTGGGCTCTTTTTATGGTTCGAAGCCAAAAAAACTCAGCTTAAAATATAGCCTCGAAACCATTGTCAGAATGTTATTTTATTGAGTGGACCAATATGGGAGTTTTTCTATGTTTGTGTATATTGTCTGATGGAACAGTTATGACTGTGTTTCTGTTTCTCTAGTTCTTTAGCTTCATATGGAGCATATGTTTGCCATGTGCCCTATTCGAATGAGGTTGGTCTGCGAATGCTTATAGGTGGGGTAGTGCGAGAAGCTTCTGTATTGGGTTATCATGTTACACCACTTTTCTCATACTATTCGTTCCACGGACCTATTTTCAGAGTCATGCTTCGGTTAGACCGTGGAATTTTTCCTGACAAAAGGTGATGTATGATTCTGATTCCGATACAGTCATGTGAATTTAGTCTCATGTGAATCAAGTCTCATAGTTTGGGAATTGTATCGCTTCGTAGCAGGCATTATGGTTTCATTGGCCACTGCAAAAGATGTGGGCAGTCTCAAACATTTACATGGAACGAACTTGGTGGCACTTATTGCCCATGCAACAAATCAAATGTATTGCTTCAACCCTCTTCATTATTCATTTAGAGAGAATAGAAGAAATGAATCATATTCTGATTTTAATCGCTAATATCTTGTTTAAGACCTTTTTGGCATTCACATTTCAGAATCGTGCGTATACCAAAGAGAATTTATTTTTTTCACTCTTAAATTTAATTCAATTTATTTTTTTCACACTTCTTATGGATCCCTAAGTGTATCGTTATTCTGATGCACCTTTCTTTCAAGGTCATATTTATGCTGTAGTCGGTGACTCAGTATGCCAAAGAAAGAGGAAACGGGATTAAAGAGAATACTGTAATCAACTTGAGATAGTTTAATCACCTTGAGAGTTTGAATAGTTTTCGGTACTGTAATCATCTTGTGATTGTGTAAATGCTTATCGTATTGTTTGGATACTAATCGGCCCTTAATTACCATTTGAGAATATTGGAATCGGCTTGACATAGTTTAAATGCTAAAGAGAATACTGAAATCACCTTGAGATTGTTTGAATAGTTTTCGGTACTGTAATCATCTTGTGATTGTGTAAATGCTTATCGGATTGGTTGGATACTAATCGGCCCTTAATTACCTTTTAGTTTTTACACAATCTCAAGGTGATTACAGTATTCTCTTTAGAGTTTAAACTATCTCAAGTTGATTACAGTATTCTCTTTAATATGCTAAGTTTAAACTATCTCAAGTTGATTGCAGTGTTCTCTTTAATTTGCTAAAGAGAATAAGTATTGAAATCACCTTGAGATTGTTTGAATACTTTTAAGCATTGTAATCATCTTGTGATTGTCTAGATACTGATCGGATTGTTTGGATACTAATCGCCCGTTAATTACAATTATTGTTTACACAATCTCAAGGTGATTACAATATTCTCTTTAGAGTATAAACTATCTCAAGTTTATTACGATATTCTTTTTAATTCCCCTTTCCACTTTCTTCAGATTACAGAGATAAAGTTAAAAACTATGTCAGATTCTACTACACTGAGATGTCAGGTGGATTATAGGTATCTGCTTACACTATAGTTACCGATACCATACCGGTCGATACCGGCGGAAACATATCGTATAGGAAGAAAAATGGTACTTTTAACCTCACATATCGTACTAGAAAACTTACCGGGCTTTACTAGGTGGTCCGGTCAGTACCGGATGGTCTGGCATGTACCAGGCTTGTACCGGAAAACATCATATCTTTTTTTAAATTTTCAATTGTTAGTTTTTTTGTAATTACACATAAGTTAAGATTAAAAATGTAATTACGCCTCAAAATTATGTTTGGTGATTTATTTTTAAGTTTTGAGGTTCTATTTTATATGTTCAATATGATTTTTTGTTAGAAAGTATTATTTAAGAAATGTATACTGTTTTTTAGCGATAATTCCGAAACGGTATGGCCGAACACATTCGTACCAGACTACTAGTAACAAAAATGGTATGCTTACGATACAAGATTGATAACTTTGGCTTTCACCAATAAATACTAAATTCCGTTTTTTTTTTTCAGGTTTCTGGTTCACTTGTTATCCTAGGGCCGCTTTGGACAGGGCCTCTTCACAGTACTACCTACATTACAGAAATGCTAAATTTGGCTGAGCAATGGGGATGGACAAGCGGTGGCATGTGTTTGGATCTGGAAAAGCTATTAAGGTGTATGATTGATGAAAGTGACCCTGAGTTACCACCTGGCTACATCAAGTTGGATGAGGTTCTTGTTGAAACTCCACCATACATGTTCTGTGTCTTGGATACTGCAACTGATGACTAATGTGGTTTGTAGTTTTATTGTTGATTTCTTCATGATTGATTACGTTTCAGGTAGCAAAACGCGCCAAAGTTAATTCCCCTCCCATCAAGACCATGATGAGCAGCATTCGAAAGGTATATTCTTGCTCGAGCCATTATAATCTTTTTCGTCATGTTGAATCTTTTCACCTTTGAGCAAGTGAACACATCAGTGTGTAAGGAGAGTTCTTGCTAGTTATGAAGCATGCCGATTCGTAGAATAACTAATCCATTTACACTAGGTGACCCTCTTGCCAGTGCAAAGTTGTTTGGGTGCTGAGCATGATATAGTCACTCAATGCATCTAAAAGTTGTACTGTGTCCTGCACCCAGCAAATAACGTGTTGTGTAGAAAACATAAAAGACACAGTATGTACGTGGTTCAGGCACAACAGATGGTTGTGACCTACTCCACGGGAGAAGGTAGGGGATTTTATTATTATGAGTTTGCTACAAGGGAGCATCTTATAAATACAATTTATAGGAGATCATTATGGGAAATAATCCCACAATGTAAGCAGCAAAATATGCATCAAATCTCAACAGAATAAGCAACAAAATCACCAATAATCTGTTGCTAAATATGACAGATTTTTCCTCCTCCGCTAACACTCCCCCTCAAGTTGGTGCGAAGATATCGATCGAGCACCAACTTGGACAATATCTCATGGAACCTCGCTGTTGTCAAGATTTTGGTAAATATGTCGGCCAACTGATTAGTGCTACGAACATATGGCACACTAATAATATTAGCTTGGATCTGCTACCTCAAAAAGTGATCGTCAACCTCAATGTGTTTTGTTCTTTCATGAAATACTGGATTACTTGCAATGTGGATCGCTGCATGATTGTCACAAAACAACTTAATTTTTGGTTGAGTTTCAAAACCCAAATTGTGCAAGAGACCTCGAAGCCAAATTATCTCACTGGTTGTAGATGTCATGGCTCGATATTCAGCTTCTGCACTTGAATGAACAACCACATTTTGTTTTTTACTTCTCAAAGTAACTAGGTTTCCTCCAACAAAAGTGCAATTACCAGTGGTGGACCGTCAATCAATTGGATTACCTGCCCATTTCGCATTAGTATATCTAATAATTTTTGCGTGCCCGTTTCTTTGCGTCCATATGCCACGACCAGGACAAAATTTCAAGTACAGAAGAATTCTATTTGCTGCATTCTAATGATTAGTTTGTGGGGCATGCATGAATTGACATACAAGGCTTACTGCATAAGTTAGATCGGGGCGAGTAATAGTTAAATAAATCAACTTACCAACAAGCCTCTGATATTGACCAATATCAATCAAGAGTTCACCCTCATTCCCGAGTTTTCCATAACTGTCTGTGA
This sequence comes from Arbutus unedo, assembly GCA_014822125.1. NCBI lineage: Eukaryota > Viridiplantae > Streptophyta > Magnoliopsida > Ericales > Ericaceae > Arbutus > Arbutus unedo. Next base: position 6,224 of record JABCMJ010003213.1, read on the forward strand.
GAGTTTCAATAGGTTTGACACTCAATTTTCTAGCTTCTTTCAACAAATCTAAGACATTTTTTTTTTGTTAAAAAATAAGCCCTTCAATTTCTATGCCGCCCAAGTCTTTTATAAAAAACTCTCCGTGCAAAAAAGATTTCAATTTAGCTATTTCATTGGTATCATCTCCCGAGGTAATTATGTCATCAACATATACCAAAACAACTATTGTTCGAGTGGAAACATGTTTTACAAACAAAGATGAATCAGTTGAGCTTCATTGGACACCATTGTTCATAAGAACCACACTAAGCTTTGCATATCACATTTGTGGTGGCTGTTTGAGTCCATAAAAAGTCTTTTTTAATTTGCAAACTAGATGTTTCTGATCTTCTTGAGGATGCCCAGGAGGCATTGACATGTACACCTCATCTTCTAGGTCTCCATGCAAAAATGCATTTTTTAAGTCCATTTGGAATAATTGCCAATTACAATTAACAGCAATAGACAAAATAACATGAATCGTATTCATTTTAGCAACTGGAGCAAATGTTTCTTTGTAGTCTACTCCATAAATTTGAGTGAATCCCTCGGCAACTAGTCCTGTTTTATGTCTCTCGATGCTTGTTCACTATGATACTTGATTTTATATACCCATTTGCATCCAACAGATTTTTTTACTTCTGGCAACTGAACAATTTCCTATGTTTTATTTTTATCGAGAGCAAGAAGTTCCTCCTTCATAGCCCTTTTCCAAACTGGTTGATTGTTGGCTTCGTGAAAACTAGTGGGTTTATCAGTAATAAAGCTAAAAAAGGCAGTGTAGGAAGGAGACACATTAGCATATGACAAGTAGTTTTGAATTGAAAATGTAGAAGCGTGATAGGAATAGAAATCTTGGAGTTTAGTTGGAGGGCAACTTACTCTAGTAGATTCACGCTCTGGTGGCACATAAGCAGAAGGGGCAGCTTCAACAGGGGAAGGAACTTCAATAGGAGGAGCCACGGTGGAAGCTTCAGGTGATGCATCTTATTGAGATAGAGATGGGGTGCTAACAGGGTTTGTGTCAGAAATATGAATGTGAATAAAATTAGTTAAACACTCCCCCTTAAGTAGATTAGCAGTAGGCGTTTGGAAAAATGATGCATCTTCAACAAAACGAACATCACAAGAGATAAAAATCTTTTGATTGTAAGGATCAAAACACTTGTATCTTTTTTGTGTTGAGGAGTAAACAAGAAAAACACATTTAACTGCACGAGCATCAAGTTTATCTCTATGAGACGAGTGAATATGAACATAGAATAAACATCCAAAAACATGAATGTGTGAAAAATCAATTTTGCGGTGCTTAAGAGTTTCCATAGGTGACTTATGCCTAAGGACATGACTTGGAAGTCGATTAATGAGATAGGCAGCGGTAAGTACACCATATGATCAATATTCTTTGGGAATATTCATTTGAAACATGAGTGATCTAGTGGTGTTTAAGAGATGACGATTTTTCTATTCGGCAATTCCATTTTGTTGTGGAGTGTCAACACAACTAGTTTGATGTATAATTTCTTGGTTTCTCGTAAAGCTATTCAAAAGATTTTTAATAAACTCGGTGCCATTATCAAACCAAAGAATTTTGATACGAGCATTAAAATGAGTGGAAATTATTGCATGAAAGGTTTGAAAAATAGTAACTACTTCACTTTTCCTCTTCAACAAATAAATCCACATGGCACGAGAATGATCATCAATAAACGTGACAAAGTATTTAAAACCATCATGAGATTCAACAGGAGCAAGACCCCACAAGTCCGAGTGAATTAACTCAAAGGTTTAGTTGCAACAAATAAAGATGGACTAAATGGTAAACGAGAAAATTTAGAAAATTAACAAACTTCACATGGACTAGTAGACAGTGTATTAGGAAAAAACAATGACAAGTTCTGATCACAAGGATGCCCTAAGCGCTTGTGCCAAATGTTTGAGTTTTGGACAGTCAATGCTTGAGAACTAGGCTTGAGGAGGTATAAACCATGAGAGTAGATGCCTTCACCAATCTTCTTCTACATGACTTAGTCCTGAAATATCATAGAAGAAGGGAAAAAATAACGTTACAGTTCAATGCAATGGAGAGTTTTCCAACATAAAGCAATTTGAAAGGAAAATACGGTATATAAAGAGCCTCAGACTTTGGGTAATTACGAAAAATTTCAACTTTACCAACAATCATGAATTGGAACAGAACATCCATTGGCAACTGACATTGATTTATCAACTTGAGAAGTAAACTCAGAAAGATTACTACGATCATTGGTTATGTGGTCAGTAGCGCCAAAATCTACAATCCAAGTATAGGCAGCAGAAGTTGAAGAAAGAAAAGCTTAAAAGTTATCCGAGGCATGGGTAGAGGATGAAGGTTCAGAAGATGACCTGACTTGTTAAACTGTTGCATAATTTTATTGAGTTGCCCGATCAAGTCAGATGTATCAACTGTTTCACTATTAACCGCTTTATTAGTCTTCTCTCCCCGTTTGAATTTTGGCTTCAAGTGTGGAAAAAGGATCTAGCAACGGTCCCTACTGTGGCCATCTTTATCACAGTGGCGACCTTTATTAGAGACAAAACTACCAGCTTGTTTCTTATTGTCAACTTTTCTTTTATCCACAATCAAAGCACTGGCTTCATGTTGAATGCTATTGGATTTATCTTCAATGTTCATTGCTCTCCTCCTAGTTTCTTCATGTTGAATGCTAGCATAGACACTTGAGAGGGAAGGAACTTTAGATCCCATAAAAACTTGGCTTAGAAGATTCTCAAATGATGGTTTGATATGGGCCAATAATTGAAAAACTTTATCCTGCTCAGTTCTTTTCTGCAATGTTGCCAAATCTTTTGTAGGAGGCCGATATAGGCCAAGTTTATCCCACATGCTCTTCAATTCACCTAAATACTCAACAAATGAACAATACCCCTGTTTGCAATTATTGATATCTTGCTGCAATTGATAAATACGGGCAGCATTGTGTTGATGCCCATATAAATTCTTCACCAATTCTCAAAGTTCTTGAGCATTTTTAGCAAAAGTAAAGATTTCTATAATTTTGGGTTCCATAGAATTAAGAAGCAAAGACATACATGGCATAATGGTTTTCAGATTTTCACTCACCATATTTTGCATCACTAGGTTTAGGAGCCGGTTTTACTCTATCAAGGTGCCCAAACAATGATTTTGCACCTAGTGCTAGTCTCGCAACACGAGACCATGGAATATAATTCAATCCATTAAGAGAGACTGAAGAAAGCCTCATAGAAGAATGAATATCTAAGTGTCCACCCATTGACTTGCTCAATTCCGAGTTACAGCAAAGAAGATGCGCATGATTTTGTAAAAGGTTTCTATAAAGAGTTTTGCAGGAACGTAAAGAAAAGGGTACAATACTTTGTTTTCTTCTTGCTCTGATTACCATGTAGAAAACATAAAAGACACAGTACGTACGTGGTTCAGCCACAATAGATGGTTGTAACCTACTCCACGGCGGAAGGTAGGGGATTTTATTATTATGAGTTTGCTATAAAGGAGCATCCTATAAATACAATTTACGGGAGATCATTAAGGGAAACAATCTCACAATGTAAGCAGCAAAATATGCACCAAATCTCAACAGAATAAGCAACAAAATCACCAATAATTTGTTGCCAAATATGACAGATTTTTCCTCCTCCGCCAACATGTTGTCTCCATCTATCTTCTTTTCGTTTTATTTTGGTTGGAGAAGGTAAGCCTTCTTACATCATGTCTCACTGGGAGAGAAAATACGAAAAATAACCATCCTCAACATTTTGACGAAACAAATGCCGTGTTCGTGTCTTGAGCTCATAGAGAGAAGAGATGAGAAAAAAGAATCACGTGAAAATATTTGTTATGTTTAGCTGCTTAAATGTTGATGTGATTTCCTTTTCCTTCTTGTTTGTAAATACGAAATTCGGAAATGCATAAACGTATACATCTCTGAAGAAGGGAATCGAGTTTATTTGGGTTAAATTCAATGTCTAGTGGCAAAAAGCATGATAATTGTTCGACCATCTTTTGTTTTAATTTAGCAGCTATTACAAAAACTCTGGAACTTAACTAAATCAGGGTTGGTCAGAGCCCCTATAGTGTATGTCTAGCTCTAATTCTAATAAAATAAAAACAAACTAGCAATACTATAAATGACTTCAATGTAGATCAGATGCCAAATAAGGTTGGCAGTGGAGATGCTTTAGAACAGCTTATGTGACAGGTTTGATTTGGTGAAATGCTTGCAGGAAGGATATGCTGCTGGTAGGTCACACATTGCCCCCAATGCAGTTAAGACCAACTGCCCCATGGCAGGATGTGTGAGGATTGCCCAGGAACTCAATGGTGCTAAATGATCTGTTTGTAAAATCAGTCTTGCACCTGAAACAAGATGGGAACATATAGGCTGCAGTTGTTGCTGATGCCCAATAATGAAAAAACAAAAACAGTGGACTTTAACGTGGTTGAACTCAGACCGCCATTGGGTACTTTAGAAGAAGAAGGTTAAGCAATGATGATTATTAGGAGCCTAACGAGGAAGCTGTGGATGTTCAGATGGTTGAACACTGCTTCAGTTTGGAACTGTTTCAGCAGGCAGCTGAGAAACTACCGGAGGACCAGTGGGCTTTTCTTGTTGACATGGTAGGAGGGCAAATTTAATTGGAAGGCCTCCAGCCCAAATTCTGAAGTGGTTATATGTAGAGGTCATGGGCATGAATAAAGCTGATGATTTCGTGGAAACGTTAAAAGAAAATTTGAGCAAGGGTTGTTGAAATTTCCAAATTTTGACTCCCAGTCCTGACTATCACAGTACCATTTATGGCTTGGGCAATTATGCTTCATTCCTCGTAGTTGGTTTGCAGTTAAATTTCATCCCAATGGGGAATCACAAATGCATATCCTTTGTTGGCAAAACCACAACTCGGAAAGACAATAGTTGGACATTTTCAAGTTCACAAGGAACAATAAAAAAACTTTTGCCCCGAAATTGGCAACAAACTATTTCATTCCTCCAGAGACTGGTAGCCCACAATAAGCCAAGACAAGATCAGTCCACTGCACCTTGATTCCTCGTTACTATTATATAATCTCAAAGTATCTGACAAGCATTACACGAGCTTTGTAGGCACATTGACCTGGAGGTTTGATCTTTCAATAGACTTTGACACTACATGCAAATTCTCTATGCAATGCATATATATATGAGTAAATTTAATTAATGAAATATAACACATGCACAGGGACAGAAAGCTAGTGCGATGCTAATTGGATAATTATTGGACAAAAAAGGTCTTAAAACACGTTCGTAGTTCCAAACATGGAAAATCACTGTAGAAACACGACACTCCTTAATTAAGCAACATCATTTTATTCCCTTCTAAATGCATTAGAAGCATTAACACCCTCTTTGCAAGCCGGTTCTTGAGAATGGAAAGATCCTTCAAGAGAATTCTTTCTCATACACTTCACTAGCATATTTCCAGTCCACAACTTTCCATATATTCTTCAGGTAATCTGGTCTAACATTCTTGTACTGCATTACAAAAATGTAGAAACAGTATTACGCACATCCAGAAGAGGAGTAAATATTGGTAATTCCACAAATTGAACAGGATGAAGTGAGGTACTTTTCTTAAACCCACTAACTTGCAACGCATAAACTTCTCCTACATCAAAGGGTTAAATTTCTCCTACAAACCCTTTGACGTATGGCACTGTTGAGGGGGCCATAGAGAAGATAACACAATGAAAGAACTGAAGAACATACAATTTACCTGCAAGTAGTATGCATGTTCCCAAACATCTATACCAATCAGAGGAACCAAACTTGGTCCCTTAGTAACCAGTGGATCCTGTACATAGAATAGAAAATGTTATAGTTATCAATCACATGTTAAATATAGCCCTTAAATATAGAAGTAAATAACATTGAGAAATGCAACATGTGATGAAACAGAAGAATAAACAATTAATGAACTCTGCAGACTCGAGAAATTCCATGAAACAAAAAAGTGAATCTCTCCTGGTATGTCAAGGTCCCCATACATAAAAGATAATACCCGAATAATACTAAATCAGTCTCAAAAAGCCCACTCACAAGCAGCTGCATTGTTATTTTCCAGTTGTTTATGTAATGCGTATAAATCAAATTATTGCAGCAATCTAACAGAGAAAATACAACACTCGCACACAACAAAGAAATAAACGTTAAGAAAATTAATGCAAGTCTCAACGGAAACTTGTACCTGCTGGACATATCTCCAGAAACAAAATCAAATAAGTCAAAATAAAACAAATTCATATGCAAAAATCACTGAGTTCGTTTCAACATTTAAGAATACGAAAACTATCGTACGTGGAGAACATCACCAACTCACTCACTCTTTTGCCATTGAAATAACTTGGGATGTTGTTAGAGTGACAGCAAAAAAAGGGTTACCAAATCTCAACTCCCCACAAATGCCAAGGAATTCTTTTGATCGAAATTTAATAATTTGCATTGCCTTACCTGGTTTGCAGTTGTCTCAATCACCAGCTTTTTAAGCTCTTTGTCCAAACCAAGCCACTGCCAAAATATGTGGATGTTACAACAGAGAATATACAGGAACAAAACGAATCGTCTCGAAGAGTCAATAGTAAGAAAGGAAACAATTAAAAAAGTATTCATTAAACAGCTTAGCACTCACCACCCATCCAGAGCCTTGTAAAGCAGCACCTTCAGCGTTGATCTTCTGTATCAATGATTCCAGAGAACCAAAATTTGTGTCAATGGCCCAACCAAGAGAACCCTTTGGAGGCTCGCCACCTCCTTCCTGATATTAGATTTTGGCATTTGTTAAACACTGTGGAAAGGTTTATAACAATAGGAAGAGTAGGAAAACAGATCGGCATATAATCTTACACGAATAGGAGCAAGGTTCTTCCAGAAAACAGAGTGATTGATATGACCTGCTTGGCAAAATTACTGTGTTTATAAAATAGATCCACCGACAGTAGCTCAACAGGAATAATAACGAGGTTATCATGGATGAAACATTTTGGGGTTAAATATTATTTTGTTACAATTTTATGGCAAGTGTTGATGCTAATCATGTATAACACTCTTGAATCTTGAAAACTATAGCAAATCCATAAGATCAGTGACTAAAACAGGAAGCAATAGAGCAATAAGGAGGCAAAAAATACCTAAAGGACTGCTTCTGCTGCCAATATCAAAAGTTTATTGCACAATCTATCAGAACAAGCAATGAGACCTCAAAAGTCAATTATCCTAAAATGTGATTGCTTCTATCACACTCCCTCCATCCCTATTTAAGTGTCCACTACCAAAAGTCATGCAATTTTCCAATAGAAAATAAAGTACTTTCGTGCATAATTTTCTTCCAAAAATTGCACTAATTTAACAAACTAATCGACGTCCTTAATTTTGTGCAAAGAAATCAAAAAAATTAATACACAGGAGTACTTTATTTTTTATCTGATTATTGCATGACTTTTTATAGTGGACACCTAAAAAGGAATGCAGGGAGTATTCACCATTTCACAAGTATCATATCTTCATGCTAATCTTCGTAATACAGATGTGGAAAATCTGTTCCATTTGGTCCGTTGCAATATCTTCAAAGATCTATATCTAATTGTGCAATTCAAATTGAAAGGCCAGATTGGGACAAAACACGCCAAATTCTATCAGAGTGCATTTGACACAATCAAGACATCCAAAATTGATTTATTGCATTTTAATGTAGGTTGAAACTTGTAAGCAAAGAATCCGCAGATCATTATGGACGAGATTAGACCAACATAATAGTGCCAACTGCCATCGTCAGCACTGATGGAGGATCAGCTTTCAAATAGCAAGCCAACATTTCAAGACTTCTATCATCAGTTGCTGTAATAGTGGGCAATTCTAAACAGCTGCTTTTGGGATGACAAAGTTTTTCATTTGGAGTATACATCGAAAGAAAATTCTCACATCCAAAATGCACCCATGGCTTAGCATAAAGTTTGTACGCGATTTTCCACGTGACAGTTTTATAAAACAACCAAGAAAAAGGAAATGGCAAGGGAAATCTAATTACTTGCACATATGTTTATCTTTCTACGAGTCACCAGACGAAGAACATGTGTTCTTCTATACAAATACCCATTTATTTTACAAAACCAACCAACCAAACAAATGAAAGAATTCGCTCATTCAGCTTGTATAGCTTAAATTTAGTTTATTATCTTCTACATATTTCCTTTTACTTTCCCTAAACAAGTATAGCCAAACACAGAGTCAGAGACAATCAACAAGCGAAGTCAAAACGAAAACAGTTAAAAAACAAAAGTTTCACCAACAAAAAATACAAAGCAAGAATATTCTAACATTCTCCAGAGTAAAATCAGATCAATTACATAAACACAATCAAAATCTACACACACAAACGTATAAAATAAGGAGAAGGAGAGGGAGAGGACCTCCGCCATTAAACTTGATGGCGGCCTGCAATTTGACGACAGTGGTGGCGTCGCCCTTGGCGATGGCGGCATCGAGTTGCTCGAGGGATTTGTTGTAGTTAGTGACGTAAGTCTGGTGGTGTTTCTGGTGATGAAGCTGCATGATTTCTCCGCTGATAGCCGGCTCCAGAGCAGCATAGTCGTAAGGGAGATCGGGAAGCGAGAAGGTCTGCAATCCACGAATGCTCTGAAACCCTAGACCTAGCCGGCCTCTTAGGGCTTTACTGGTAGCGAGAGTTCGAAGCGCCATTACGGAATCTTCTGTTCTCCGTCACTGATCAAGCAAGGATAGAGAGGGGCGAGACTTGAGAGAGAGAGAGTGTGTGAGGCCAAATCCTTGATGCTCGAATTCAGTAACCATGGTTTTGTGGCGTTATTATTATTTTTATTTTTTTGTCTTTATTTTATTTTTTAATTATTAATTTGTTCGTTTCAGAAAAATAATAATTTTAATTTTAAAAAAGTTTTAAAATAATTAAAATATTAAAAAATATCAATTTTAAATTATTTTTTCTTCGATGAACATTTTTTTAATTTTTTCATCAAAATAAATTAATAATTCACATAAATTTAACAAAATTAACAAAGATAAAAAAATAAATAAAGAAAAAAATCATAAATATAATTAAGTCAAATAGAACAAATGTGTGGAAGAAGAGTTTGAATAATAACAACTGCAACAAACGTCAATTGGAAAGTTAAAAGATAAAGATTACGGAGTTGATTTTTAATTACACTATGACCTTTGTTTCTCGTCATGTTATTTTGATAATTAACTATTAATATGTATGCAAGTACCAAAAATACATTAACATGTATCATATGATGTCTCTCAATGAGAGAGAAACACTCTCCTATTGAAAAAATGAATCAATTTAGTAATTATTTAAAATTTTCAAAATAATAAAAACTTTCAATCTAAAATCATGTATATTAAATTATTTTTGATATTTTAACAAGAATCTTTTATAGCAGAAATATAATTTTCCTTGCCATTTTTTCTTTTATTTTGAGGATTGCTTACCTATTTTTATTATTATAAACACATATATGCATACATGGAAAATATTACTACGACGACAGAAATGACATGCTTCATAGATTGACCTCAACTCATTTAATTGTGGTGACAGAAGCTGACGCATTCTTACGGTGACAAAAGCGTCAGTTCACCTCATTAATAACAACAAATTATTTATGGTTATAGAAATCTATCTTGACCATATTTTGTTTAATTTTAAAATTTATTTATTATAAACATTTATAATACAATAAACGAAAGTTAAAAAAATGTAATACTTTAAAAAAATCAAAATTAAGAGTAATGAAAAATGATATGATGATGTATTTATTTATTTATATAGATCAAATTTAATTTCTATGTAAGAATAGGCATATCTACTTCTGTTTTCATTTTGAAAATTAAAACTATATAGAAAAGCTATACATGTGTATGCATGTGTAGACATAGATAATTAGAAAAAATTAAGTAAGTAAAAATATCAGATATGAAATATGGAAAGTTTTTAAAATTGGAATTCACAAAAGATTCATATTATATTTTATTGTTGTAAGATAACAAAAAGTTTTGAAGACAAACCAACTAATTTTTGCCACTTGTCTCTTTAAGAGATTTTCTCACAAAAAGTCACTCTGTAATAATATATAGTATAGATAATAATAATAATAAAAAATAAGGATAAAATTCACTGACGTTAATGACAATTGCAAGACCTCTTCTCAGGTTTTGAAAAATGAAATCACCTCTTTTATTTTTGAAACTATTACATTATTTACATCTGCTGTTAGTTTTGGGGTTACGGTGTTAATTTTACACAAAATATCCTTTAAAATTTTGAGTTTATGGTATCTTGAAATATTTTTTTAAATTAACGGTAATTTTTTTAATTTTTTTAAAAATAACATGACTGAAAATGATTCAAATGAACAGTGTTGATTACTTTTTTTGGATGATGGTGGAAAAAGTTCTAAAAAAAAGTAAAAAATATATCCATTTTGTCACTGCCGCATTAAAAAGGTAAACGACACTGTTTATTTAAATCTTTTTCGATTGTGTTCTCTCAAATTTATTTTTGAAAAAATTCTAATTAACTTTTAACTTAAAAAAAATATTTCGAATTTAACCGCGAATTTGAAATTTTAAAATAAAATTTTATTAACGGGGTGTGTGGACACAAATATACTTTCTAACGGGAGTTTTGTTTGCAACTCAAAACGACTGCATTTTTTAGCACATCACATGTATTGTGTCTCCACGCACAACACACACACTGTTTCCCTAACAATGCGTGTGAGAATACCTCATTTTATTACTTCCGAACAAAAGTTAATGCAAAAAGTATAAACAAAGAATAAACTTGAGAGGCCACCATGCTAATGACCGCGGATATGATGAAACATATATTCAGCGTAGTCATGTATTTGTTTCAAGCACTCGGATCCTTGTCGAAAGGCTTGTCGAGTTACTTTTTTCTTTAATTTCATTCTTCCTCATTATTTAAATTTTCTTATTTTACGTTAATTATTTTATTGATTGTCGATTCGTCTCGACAAAAAATTCCATAAAAGTACAAAATTACGTTAAATTTTTTTAAAAAAAACAAAGAAGACAAAACATGGTATGTTTTGAGAATTTGTTCGTACATAATATTTTTTTAACTTTTAAACATAATTTTATACTTTTTAAATTTCTTTTGTTAAGATGAACCAACAAACTCCAAAAATTAATAAAAAAAATAAAAAACACAATTTTTTTAAATAAAAACAAAAAATAATTTTGATTGATAATTTGGACTAAATAGAATCTAGATGATAAGTCCATAACTGGAGAAAAAATAAATTACATCGATGAATAAAAAATAATCAACTAATGCATCTGTAAAAAAAAAGTAACTAAAATAAAAAAAATTACAAACCTTTACTCTTTAGTAAGGTAAGAAAAAACAGAAAGGATGTATGGGTTAGAAAAAATTTGTTTCATTCTTGTACTCATGACCAAGGGTGTCTAGGCATTTTAAAAAAGTAATCTGATGACCTCGTTAAAAGTTAACACATTTCTAACAGAAATTCTTGACAAGGGAGAAATAATGTAATAGTTTCAAAAGCAGAGAAAGTGACTGCATTTTTTAAAAATCTCAGGGGAGGTCTTCACAATTGTAAGAAACCTCATGTATAGAGTGAACTAAGCAATGGTTATTGTCACTACTTTTGTATAAAAAAATTGCATCAAATTTATAAAATTACTAATTTGTTTTGACGAGTAAAATTTAAAAACAATAAAATTGTGCGAAAAAACATAAACATGTTTCAAAAATTCAAGTGTACTCTTTTTTTTCTTCATCTTTGTGATTGTTTCTATATTAATCAATACTTTATACTTTTAAAAATTTCTTGTCGAGACAAATAATTTGTTTAAAAAAATTAGACAAAACACTGAAAATAGGGTTGATAAATAAACTAAACTGCTCAAATTTGCTTGTTAAAAGCTCATTTGAGATGAGTTTGTTATTTAAGTAACGAATTTACCATACAAACACTGTAAAGAATGGATCATTTCTTAAATTGGGTCATCGAACAACCCACTTTGAGAACTCAAATATGGGATGTTCTGGGCATAAACATATTTTACTCGAAATGAACCAACCCAGATCGCGAAAAAACATTTTGGTTCTGTTCAACTCTCACCTCTGGAAAATACTGGTGGCTGCTCTTCTACCCCCTCTAATATGTCTTTTGGCATAGGAAAAGGGGTAGTTTGACCACCTAAATGTGACAGAAGACATTCTAGATGATTTGTCAGATTGGACACAAGGACATTCGACCATTTCAAGCAACCAAGAAGTCAAGGAACACATATCTTCCGAACATATCCGGATACAGAAGTGTCCAAAACCGTTGAATGCATATGGACCCACGTGCATCTAATGATTTTAGACATATTTGTATCCATATATGTCAGAAAGATATGAGTTTGTAACATTACTCTTCAAGCAAAACCTCACGCAGCTTGTTTTCGGTGGAACATGCCAGTTTTGGTGGGATCACTGGGTGGTGGTGAGTTATTGTGCTAATTTGTTTCTATGTCCTAATGCTTCAGCCTATCTATTTCCAGCTAACTTCCAAACTCCATAGACATGGACCTCTATGACCAATTCACTCGCAGCATTGAAGGTGACAACTGAGAATTGGAAACATTTATTGCTGTTCCTTGACACTATATAAGCCTAAGATTAACCTACGAGCATATAAATGGGAGACAACGTAAACAGCTTAAATAACATTATCCATCTTCAACTATGTTACAAATCTCAAGCCGTATGCAATGAGATTGTTGAGGTTGATGGTGAAGTTAGCAAAGGTAGAGCTAATGCAAGAGGTAGAACATAAGATTCTTCTCTGTTTAGTTTTTTAACTCAATGTGAAAATTTCGCCAATAATTGGATCATACAGAAACGTCAAAGAGGATGGGGCAAAGGGAAAAATAGTCTCTGAATCTGACCATGATTACGCATCAATTTACCAATCACCATTGACCATACTTCCCACTGAATCACAATGGACAGCTGAATAAAGCAAGCTAGATGGGTATCTGTAGGTATGGTCATTTGTGGGATAAATAGATAATTATTAAAGAAAATATTATAGACTTACTTCCGTAGGAATATCTATGCAAAATATCAAACCAGTCAAACTAAAGGGGTGACAGCAAACCCTTCGAAGCCCCAGTGGATGTTATGCGGCCTGTAGTACCACACACTCCAACTCAAACTAATCCGTTTGTCCCTGATGGCTTCCTGGAAATCGGTCAATGATTTGCATCCGTCTTCTTAAGTTCCAAAATGTAAATGTGAGGTATAATTCTGCATTCACAAGAGATATTTAGTCTGTTAATATAATACAGACGACCTCATTCGTTACCAACAAACGTAACAGTGTAAAGCAGGGCATAAGCATCCAAAACAAGAAACAATTTCTAAGCTTCAGAAAAACCCAAGGATGTCCCACCGCTTACAATTCTCACTAGAATGTTTTCACGTTTTATATAGCCCACGTGCCAAACAAGGGACAAAAAAACAGCCAAAATATAGGCCAGTGCTCCCGCCACGTATGAGAAGTTAGTTTGGGTTTCAATCAAGCATGAGGCAAGTAAATTCTTCATACCTAGACCAACCTCAAACCAGAGTTCAACAGAAAGGATGGGGGAGTATCCTCTTATGCTGTTTTGAATAAGAAAATCAGTGGCTTGCTGTTGCTCTGAACAACGCACAGCATTTTTTGCTTCACAAGTAAAAACCGAGGAGAGAATAATCAAATCTGCTTTAGTGGTTTTCCAGAAATCCAATACTGCTTTTCGGAGCTAGTTGTTACCGACTTGAAGATTCCCCCACACTCGCACAGGCTAGCCATGTGGCGTCGGTGTGATGCAACATAACATAGAGGAAATAAACAATCAACTTGAAGGCACTACACAAAACAATGGGCATAAAAACAATCCTATCTCCAAAAAAAAAATATTAATGAAAAGGCTTTATTTGCACAAGTAGCCAATTTTTAAAAAAAAATCAACAGTCAAAGTACTCTGAAACTTATTACTTCCATTACTGCAAATCACAAATCATTGTCATCTCTCCAAGACCAGATTTATGACTAAGCCAATGAATGTCACGTGGTCAATCATGCATATCATTCCAAAGTTTAACAGGTACGTGCACTAAAAGTCAAACTGTTAATCCTACAGGTGCGCATATATCACTATAGCTGTTACTTGACATCAAGAGTAAAGCTCCAGTGATCACAGAGAACAGATACCCCAATTCATGGCTTTGGTAAGCTAATCAAACAAGTTGATTAGCATTAATCTGGGCGTAGAATTTTATCCTTCATTCCCATGCAAATTTTTACTGCACCAATGAGGATATCCCAAGCATGAATAGGAGAACAAAGTGTGTTCATTCCTAGCAGTATGAACTTGGTTTCATCTATTTCTAAAATTTTTAGGCAACAGTGAAGATGGCAGAGAACATAAATGGTAAGTAGGTGAAAGTTCTGAGGGAAACATACTCTACATAGAGGATACTGTGCTCTGAGCATTTTGGCCAAAATATACTCTATTTGTTGTGCAAAAAAAGCTTTGTGCCAACAACTCCAATCCTACCTATATACTCCAAATATTGCCCGTAAACATCATGGTGGAACTTCTTATTTGCTTCTCTCATTTTAACTGACATTTGATTTCGTTACCATGTATGATATAGATGGCAATAATGAAAAAGGAGACTTGTTTATGAAAAGAAAGGAAATCAAGGAGAATTCATGGAATCATACAGGAAAAATCCAAATCACTTATTGTCACCAGGTAGTATACGATAATGGCACGGCACTGTGTCACGTTTAACGTGTTTGGACATCGCATATGCCACATCGTAATGATAGCATTTACTGATACACGTTTTCTGCCTCGGTACTTTGACTTTGCGAGAGGTGATTTTAAGCTCCCATGTCTAGATCTATATAACCTTGGAGCACTCACTTGTTAGTTTTTATGTCCAAACTTGCAGCATATTAGAAGATAGGAATAAATAAGAAAATTGTGAGCCTAATTTCCAAACTCTGATAAGTCTGTAACCCTTACCCATGAGCGGACGGAATTTTCTTGCAGCCATATCTTCTTGTGTGCTCAACTTGTTTCTCAGCATCATGGTAACTCAGTTTTAAAAATGGTCAACAAGCAATTACAATTTCCAATTTTACTTTCCATGTACTTCCAGGAATTACTTTTCCTATTTTTCTATGTTTACTGCCTCATGAATGATTCAATTGCAGGTCGGAGAGGAGTTAACATCCCTAGGGAAAATAGCATCCCCCATACTAATAACAAGCCTTCTTTTTTACTCCAAGTCCATCGTCTCTATGATCTTCTTGGGACATCTAGGGGATACTGAGTTAGCTGCAGGCTCACTATCAATTT
This sequence comes from Arbutus unedo, assembly GCA_014822125.1. Taxonomy (NCBI): domain Eukaryota; kingdom Viridiplantae; phylum Streptophyta; class Magnoliopsida; order Ericales; family Ericaceae; genus Arbutus; species Arbutus unedo. Next base: position 21,751 of record JABCMJ010003213.1, read on the forward strand.
CATTTGCAAACATCACCGGTTACTCAATCCTCAAAGGTCTAGCAACGGGGATGGAACCAATATGCTGTCAAGCTTTCGGAGCAAAGAAGTGGGGAATTCTCAATCAAACCTACAGAAAAACTCTATGCCTCCTCTTACTTGTCACCATTCCTATCTCTCTATTGTGGTTAAACATGGAGCCCATTCTTCTATGGTTAGGACAGGATGAAAGCATCACAGCAATGGCCAAGGTCCACATCACCTATTCCATTCCCGAATTGCTTGCCCAAGCTCATCTCCATCCTTTAAGAACTTTCTTAAGGACCCAAAATATAAATAGACCACTAACCCTATCTGCCACATGTGCCATGATCCTCCACCTCCCAATAAATTACTTTCTCGTCATATACTTGAAGTTAGGGGTAAGGGGAGTCGCTCTAGCCTCAGCCTTGAACTCCTTAAACACAAATATAGGTTTGCTAGTTTACCTTGTCCTATCAGAAACAGCGCTAAAACCATGGGATGGGGTTGTAACTAACACACACCCTGAAGGCTGGCAGACCTTGCTTGCACTTGCCGGGCCCAGCGTGTTATCTGTGTGCCTGGAATGGTGGTGGTACGAGATAATGTTGATATTGTGTGGATTGCTTAGCAACCCACAGGCAAATGTGGCCACCATGGGCATCCTCATTCAAACAACAAGCTTGTTATATGCATTTCCTTCTTCCTTGAGCTCAGGCTTGACAACACTTGTTGGACATGAATTGGGCGCTGATCAGCCCGCACGGGCCCAACAGACAACCTTCATTGGACTCATAATTGCAGTTCTATGGGGATTTTTAGCTTTTGCTTTCAGTGTTGGGGTGAAAGATTTGTGGGGAAAACTTTATACAGGTGATCCATGCATTCTTGCTTTGACATCAAGTGCTCTTCCTATACTAGGGTTTTGTGAACTAGGGAACTGTCCACAGACAGCAGCATGCGGGATCCTAATAGGCTCTGCACGGCCCAAGACAAGTTGCTATATAAATTTTGGGTCCTTTTACATTATTGGTTTGCCAATTGCAGCTCTCTTGGGCTTCAAATTCCAGATGGGTTTTGTTGGGCTGTGGTATGGGCTTGCTGCGGCACAAACTTCATGCATGTGCATCATGGTGTACACTCTGGTCCACACTGACTGGAAGCATCAAGCTAAGAGGGCCAAGGAACTGACACAGGCCGCACAAGCCCAGAAGAATGATTTGGAAGGCAATATACTAAATTGACATGTGAATATATTGATGTTGCTACAATAAGTTCCTTTTATATGAGCTCTGGTAGGCTAGCCATCTCCGTTAACATTAAGTGAATCTATGGATAGAAAGCTAACCTTCCTGTACTGCAAGATGAGATGGTCTTAGGGATGGCATTTTGATCCGATCCGATCCGATGGATATCCGAACTATAACCGATTTTTTTTCCCGAATCGTAACCGAAATATTCCCCGTGGATACGGTTATGGAGTAGACAAATAAATATCCGCTCGGTTACGGTTTGGATAAGGTTACTGTGAAATATCCGAAAATAACCGAACCGAACCAAACCGTGTGTGTGTGTGTGTGTATAATAGCTCGTGTGTGTAATATAATAAAACTCAAACTCAAACTAATACAATTTTTTTTCTTTGGTTCAATTGCATAGGTATGAATTATGCAAATGAAAAATCTACGTCAAATTAGAAATAAAACTGGCTTCCTTTGCATCTTTTTATCATTTTTATGATTTCACTTTGGGGTTATATTCTATTGTTAATCTACTTTTTATTTCGTTACGTTGTTGTTAGTTTAGTTACAGTCAGTGAATTTGTTTTAATGTAATATAATATGTAATGTGTTATTTGTGAGTTTGATTTGTTGCCAAAATATGAATAGTAGTTCATTTTCCAAATATGAATAAGAATTCATTTTAAAAAAAATTGCATTCGGATCGAATCAGGGCGAATTCGAAAAAATTACGGATATCCATTTAGTTCAGGTATTAACCGATATCCGATGGATACGGTTATGGTTCACCAATTTGAATAACCGACGGATATCAGATCGGTTACGGTCATTAGTTAGCGCTTGGATATCGGATACGGATATCCCAATATCCGATTTGATCCGATCCGTTGCCATTCCTAGATGGTCTTATATATTGTGAATGGCGTAAGTATCCTTTTTCCGGGGCCTTTAGGGCATTGCACAGATTGCATGTAACTATTCCATCCGGAGGCCTTTAGGGCAACAGAGGATTTGGAAACATGTTGTCACAACAAACCGTACAATGGTAAACTTCAGGGAAGAGATGAATTAAAAAGTTTATAGATTATGAGAAATCATTAACAGAATGGAGTAGTACCTGATAGACTGTTGCGCCAACAACCAATTCTAGGTGTCCTAGAAATTGACACTGGTAAATGATTTGGGATATCTTTGCCATTATTAAGGGAGATACTATAAGTTGGCTGAAAAAATGCAATTTTCTTGGGTTAAACACCTAAAATGGGATTTTTTTGCCCCTTAGTGCAAGACTAAGTTTGTTCGACTTTTGTGCTACTTTTCAGAATTCCTACGGATCATCAAGATTTGGCTATTTCTAGTTGCAGTTTTTGTGTTTTCTAAGCACAATGTGAAATGAGTGTAACTAAACCTGAAACATTCTGCAATAATAGGTAAGTAACTAAGTTATCGTTTAACATTTTAAAGTTCTAATTTTTAAGGGTCAGCTCAAATAAAAAAAAACACACGAGAAGTGTAGTTTTTGGACAATTTGTCCAAACATGTGTTGTTATTTAATCAATTTCTGAAATCAAACACATCAACTGTTAGGAAGGTTACGTGACAATCACGTAAATATACATGTAATGTATTAGCACAAATCGAGTGATGTTGATGCTTGGTCCTTCATGGATAAGTTCAGCCTACGGGGTGTTAGTGATTATTGTTGTTGTTGCTGCTGCTGATGGTAGTGGTGCTGATGAGCGCTGATAGTAATTAGTGGTGGGTGGATTGGTAGTTATGGGTACCATTTGTGGTTTTTGGTTGGAGCCGTTGGTGGTCAGTGGGCAGTATTGGGAGGTAGCAGAGGTGATTTGTGGTCGTGCGTGGTGGTAGTTGTTAGTAGTAGAAATGATAGATGGTCGTAGTGATCTAAATTTAGCAAAATATTTATGGCTTTTTTTTCTCACTTGTAGTAAGTTGGCTCATATCACACATTAGTGATTATATGGTAACTTACCATCCGACTCGATTCACAACTTCAAGTACAACTGACAACACGTAGTACAAGCTACAAGTGTTGGGGGCTGCGTTACTCCTAAATAGGTCTTGTCCCGAGCCCAAAAATGTGATCCAGACCATTCTTTTCGTAAGGCTCGACGGTGGAATAACCTCATAAATAACCAAGTTGATCGGACAACGATAAGCCCATGAATGAACCAAATTATCTTAGGAGTGTATTTTCAAAATTATTCTCGTGGTTCATTTATTCAAGATAAATGTGATCACTGGGTTTACAAATATTCGATCAACTTGGTTATTCACAAGATTTTCTGAGGGATGAACTCTTCAAAGTGAATGGTCCGGATCAAAATTTTGAACTCACGACGAGGTCAATTTAGTGGTCATAGAAGCCATTGCACATCAAGCCTCCAGTTTCGTGCAAGGGTGGTGGTGGTTTTGATTTTTGAAATATGTAATTAGTATTGAATAACATCACCATCTACGAGTTAATTGATATTAATGGTATGAGAGACCCCAAGAAGTAATAAGTTAAATGATTGCATATTTGGCATACATTTTTTAAAGTAGGATCTCATTGAGGTGTAAGTTCAACCATATGTACAAGTAAAAGAACTTGCTGCTTAATGTCACTCAATTTACTTGCCAACTATATAGCACCGATATGGACATGGACACAGATAGAGACACGGACATGGTATTTTTTTAATTATTTTTTAGTTAAGCAGACCTATATTGCAACCACAAAATATCTTTGTTAGGGCTTCTATCAAATGCGCTATTGAACCGATGGTGTATGTCTATTACATAAACAAATATTTTATTTACGCTTTTGGCCCAATTTGAAATATAAATATCTAAAATTTACAAAAGCCACAGTCCCCTTCGGAAAAATTCAGCGTGTCCCATACATGTCCGTGGCACGTCACATGCTCCCAAGTACTCGACACGGATAAGGCAACTTCCTAGAGTGTTCGTGCTTCATAGCATGCCAACGTGGTCCTTTTATTCTCTCAATTTAAGTGTTTACCACTCAATATGACTCACTTGCATCTATTAAAACCCAAGTTATAGGTGGCACTTCTGACGACATACCTCTAGATGACCTTACTTGCCACTCAATATCACTCTGGTTACACTTCACCTATTCTACTAGCATCAAAATAATATTAACTTACCAGTCACTTGGATTATATGACGACTCAATTTGACCACGGTTACCACTTGATAACTTTAGATACCACTCTTAAGTGACTCAACTTATTCTGTTTACTACTAAATGTTACTATACTTATGACACACTTCGACCTTACTTACCAGTCACTTCGATTATGCTATCATCCTTTTTTACCACAGTTATCACTATATACGACTTCACTTTTACCACTTTCTATGAGTTTTTTTACTACCAAATGTAGTACACTTGTAACACGCCTTGATCACCATTCACTTACTACCACCCCATTGACTGGAATATGACTTCACTTACCAGCACCGTAATTCTAATTACCATTAAGTGCCATTAGATCATCAGACTTGGATTTTACTTACCACTGAATTTGACTACAACTACCATGGATCAAGAGTTATCAGTAGTCACTGTGTGTGACTCAACTTACTATAAAGTAGTCCTGCTACGAGAAGTTTTGAGTTTTTTTAAATTAGAACTCATGCGACTCTTCTTAACATGCACTACGACCTCAGTGACAACTGGCGGCAGAGCAGATATCGATCCTACTTAGCACTCATTTTGGGTCACTATAGTTCTACCATCACCCGTTCTTAAATTTGAACAGAATCGGAATCGACTTTTTGAATTTATTTTGCATATGGCCATCCTTTCAGCTTAGCTTGTTGAGCAGATTATAAAGAAACAAACATCAGCACCTACTGTGTTTCCAATCAAATTAATTAGAATCACCTAATGTCACCGAAATAGAATTAAAATATTTATTGGGCATTGTAAAGATTCTTTTCATGTTTCATAGAAAAATATAAACTCTAAGTATGTTTGTATAATTCGTAGTTTGGATTGGCTCGGAACCAAAATCATTATCATGAAATTAGCATAAATATCTAGACCAAATGATTTGATTCGATTCTCTATTTTCTGGACTATAACCAAACCGCGCTACTAACATGCTCAGCATACCGGCCGAATCAATATGGTTAACTGAATTCACGGTTCAAAAGTTAATGTACAAATGAAGTTCGACGGGCATTACACTCAAAAGAAAATCAACTGAATAAACATTTTCATCCTCAATCGACCATACAATAATTTAGCAAGCTGAATGTTTTCAAAACACAGAAAATACGAGGGAATTGTAGGATGAAGAGATTAAACTTTAAATCTGAAGCAAAAACCTTAATGTTCCGAGAGATTGACTCACCTTCAAATGGTAAAGCCAAAAACCCAAACCGGTTAAGCGATACGGTGCACCTACAAATCCTGAAGTGGATGGGGCGGAAGGGTTTGGAAAAGGAACGAGGGAAGCATATAGATAGAGAGAGAGAGAGGCACAGAACAGAAGAAACAAAAGCGAGATGCAGAGAACGAGGTAGAAGAACGCTTAGATATTCACAGCACTTACGGGGAGAGAAGAGTAATTATCCAGTGTTGTTCGGGCACCCTTAAGTGGTGCCCAATACCATCAATCATCATATTTAAGTAATTGTTGAATATATTTGGGTAAATTACATTGACCTCCCCTGAGGTTTTTTCTAAATACAGTGTCCCCCTTGAGGTTTTTAAAATTATTATAACCTCTCTTATTTTTTAAACTATTATACAGTTAATTCCCTATTGTTAAAATAAGTTAAATATCATAAGTTAAGCTATTAAAACTTCAAATTAAAATTTTTTTTAACAAAATAAACTCTAATTCACATCATGTTTGAAATAATTTATTTTAAATTTTTTGGAAGCCTGGGAGTCGAAAGTCAAACAAATTTTTAAATTCTGTCAGAATTTTGACTTTAAAATAATCTCAAAAATTTATCATAGGTTATTTATGACGTGATAAAAATCATGTTATAATTTATTGAACTAATTTCAACGATAGGAGAAGTAAATGTATAATAATATAAAAAGTAAGAGAAGTTATTATAATTTTAAAAACCTGAAGGGGGCACTATATTTTTCATGACGTCAGTGTAAATTACCTAATATATTTATATATTTACCATCATTCGATGGAAATCATATTATCAATATGAAAGTACGTTTAGAAGTCAAAAATTTGATTTGCAAATATACAATAGTTTATGGTTTAACTAAATTTAAGCTTTCCAACCAAAATTCTGGAAGAGAAAAAATACACCTTAGAAAACACAAGAAAACAGTGAAAATATCACAGTTGTTTTACAAAAATATATATTGTAATGAGTAGCTAAATAATTTAAGAATTGATTTAGTAGTCAAAGTTTGAGACTTAAAAATTTGCTTTCCTAAAATCTCAAGTTCAAAATCTCTCAGTGCTGTCAATTCTTATAGAATCAATTCATCAAGAGCTTTGCTTTGACTTTATTAAAATCTCCACAAGTAAACAGTAAAATTAGTCCTCAGAAATATGTGTGCGTAAACTGATCCCAACACTTTGAGTACTCGAGGAAAAGAATTATAAGAAGCTAAAAATAAAAAACAAGTAACAAAGTGCACAAATCACCACCATCAATATATTCTCTAGCAGAGGGTAATATAGCAATTTCATACAATCGCTAATGTTCACCAAATTTTATTAGGGAATCTAAAAACACAACATTTATACAACTTCGTTTCATACCAATGAAATAGTGCCACATTGGTATGCTGTGCAGATTGCAATGTTTGTAGCATTACTTATTTCATTACCCACTTCGATTGCACATGAATCCACAGCCCATCTTGTGCATTCTGCTTTCTCAAGCAATACTGCAAATTGTTAGGCATCCATAATCACCGATCTGAAAACAATTCATTCGCCTTCTTCAACCAGACTTCGTATATATCATCGAGGAACAGAACGAAGTGCACCTACGAAAAAACAGGTATCATAAATTTAGACAAACTGGGTAGTCTTTTTTTCCCTTCATGAATTTAGCATTTTGTTAGCAGCTTTGATAGTAAAGGATTGGCTTATCGATCAGCATCTTACCAAGAAAACAACAACAGTGAACTGAAGTGCACGATCTGGAAAGTGAAATTAAAGACCACCATTACATATAGCAATCTAGAGCAAATGGTATACCTCTTTGAAGTCATTTGCAAACTCTATAACCGTAGATAAAGCTATAATGGCAGCTTCATCAAAAGGATACCTGAAAAAATATATAAAAAGTGAAAGAAAAGAAGCAGAGATCATGCCTCAATGAAACACAATAGATGGAACGGTTCAAATAAATAATGGGTCAATTATAATGTTTGCACTAAAAGATGGTAACTGCACAACATCCCATTATTCACTTAAAAGTTCAATACCTTCCACAAACAAGCATGGATACTCCGAGACTAGTCACGTATGCGTATTGGATATGTATCGGTACCGATACGGGCTTGATATGTATCGGATACAGCAAATAAGCACCCAAGATTAAAATTAAATTATTTTAATTTTAGATACGTAGTGGATATTTTAGGGATACAGTCAAATACTTTTGAATACAGCGGGGGTAAAAATAAAATTTCAAAAAAATACACAAACAGACACCACAACGAGAAGAAGATTTAGATTGTGTGCACAAAAATCTGTCTCCTATTAAGGAGAACTTGAGCATACATGGAAAGAGATACCAAATTATGAGATGGTGGTGGAGATGCATTTGATTCACTTGAGGGTGCCGGTATACTTGAAGTTGCAATTCTTTCCCTTGATGAGTCGGGATGGAAGTCGCGATATTCACCGATGAAGGCGAAGGGAATGCAATTGGAGTTGATAATTGATGGTTGAAGTTGATATGAATAGAGATTACTAAGAATTATTACTTCCTGATTTGGACTTTGGGCATATATTGAATGTTTTGCAGTACTTTTAGTCCCTTTCTTTCTGTTCTGAATGACTTTTGAAAATTGACATATGGTAAATAATTAGTATAATGGTATTAATAATTCAATTATTCTTCTATTTCTTTTGAATTATTTGCATGCGTAGTACATGACCAATAATTATAAGAAAATTTAATTTTTATAGCCGTAAACCCCACGTATCCGTATCTTATTTTTTAGGTTTTGCCATATTGTGTTGTATCCGTATCCCGTATCTTCACACGTGTATGAGGCTTATGTCACACAAATTGATTAATAGTGCATTAAACTCAAGATTAGAAGAAAACTGACAATAGATTCAATTTGAATTGACGACCAAACAATACCAGCATTATTCTTTAGTAGTTTCAAATAGAAATTCAAATGGGCCGTGGCCAAGTGGTAAGGCAACGGGTTTTAGTCACATTATTCGGAGGCTCGAATCCTCCTGCAATATCACAAGGTTGTTGCCCTTGACATGGTGTTAACTTTAACAGCTGATAGTACTCTTAACCAACTTACCCGTAATGACCACATGATATGGCAGTAAATGCAATATATTGAATGTTGTTGTCTTTGGCAACACGCAAACAGTTTCTGTAACATATTCAGGTAAAAAAGGATCTCGGATGAAATGACCAAACAAAACAAAACAAACACATGAAACAAAGTAACATGAATTCTGTGCAGGAAGATTACTACTACCTGTATGCACTTCTTAAGGAGGCTTGAGGGTTAGCATCGGCGAAGTATATGGGTCCAACAGTGTGAATTACATGAGATGCGGGCAATCTAAAACCTCTGTGAATGTGTACGAGGTGTAAGTAAATTGATTGGGATTTATATGGACTGTAAGCTGTGAATATTGGATAACTGATAATTCCAGTGGTAGCAATAGAACTAAGATAGGGAAGCATACGGAGTGATCCTGGCCTCTCCTATGGGGCAACGAACTCCGGGTCGAACTTCTGGTATGCTATAGCATGCTGCTTGGAGTTCTGGACCAGCAGCCATGTGTATGGCTACGAAAATACACCCCCAATTATGAACGGAGATTATAATATAATATTTGCCACAAAATGATGAGATAATTACCTCCATCAGCACCACCACCTCCAAGCATTGTTTCATTCGCTGGATTTACCTAACCAAAGCATTGACTTGAATTAAAAAAATGCACTTTTATTGTGTGTAAATCAGGTGAAACACAGAAAAATTAACAGTGATTGAACAACAGAAAGTTTTGAAGATTATTGGAAACCTAGTAAGGGAATTTGCACAGAAAAATAAGCATGAAAATAAAACACAGTGGAATTGTAAGATCAAACCGAGACTCGTGGAAGAGATCGGCTAGCATTTGTCTTTCATGATACAACGGTTGTCACACAATTGAAGTTACCACCACTTGAACCACTTTGGCGAATTGAGCTGTGCTCGTACTCTTTCACACAGCAACACTAAGAAACAAACTTAGGAAGTAAAGAATACAAGAAAAGAATAAGAGCAGAAGCCTTCAGAAGACTGCTTCTGTTGGGCTTTGGTGTGTCGAGAAGCCCTTTTATAGGCACTTTCCGCAACCAACTTCATAATGGAAGAAACAACTTGGAACTTATATATCCAATATCCATTAATTTACACTTCAATGAGCAATGTGAGATTGAACACAATCACCAGATTCCCACCATTGAAATTAGCCCATTATGATGGTCAAATTCTCATTCATTCCTTGATAGATTTTGTTCATTTTTCTTTGTGGTTTAAATTCCTTACCAACACACTTGTCCCTAAACATAGCAATTGGGGTTCAGATTTAGCTGGTGTCATGAATCCCCACAATTTGAATTTCACTAGAAACATTGCGCAAAGCAATGCTACGTGCACAGGCTTATGTACACAGATTCGGCACATCTATACCCACAAGTCTGTGTAAATGAAATTTCTAAAATTTACATCCTTAAGTTAGCCATGTAATAACTGAAATTAACGTGCAACCTAGAATCAATCAATAGAAAATCTCGGAAAATTCAAATCTAAATTCATATTGGCGCTGTCCTCGACCAAAAAAACTCATAATGCCGCACCTAGTTTTTACCATGTCATTTGGAAAAATTAACTAATTGGGTGCATCAGGATGTGATCATGTCAAAATTTGGACGGTGGATCCAAGCACTTTATAAGAGTGCTGCAAAACAAATCAAGGGCTGGGGTCGTCCCCTGCCATGAACCCTCCCTGATCTAGTCAGTCGGGGTATAAGAAAGTGTATGAAGGCACTGTATTAGACAAAACAGTGTGCGTACCTCCAGAAGATGGTGTTGCGCTATATTTATAAGTGGTCCACACAGGAGAGATTCGGGTGATTTGGATTCCCATAAGAGGATGAGACATCTTCTCCAAAAGTATCTCCATATCTCCTTATCAATCCATAGTATGTGGAAATAACAATTCTTAATTGATGCTCCGTTCATCCATCGATTCCTCATGATTGAAGCGTAATTTTAGCATTGATCTATGGGATAGTTTAACCGTTGCCTTCATTTTTCATGCCGGACACGCCCAATTACTCCGAGTCTCAACTTTTCGCCGTCGAGTAACAATTTCCAACTTATAATACAACAAAAGATCCCAAAGTATAATATACACGCATCAAAACGTATCTATCTGTATACTGGCATTATATATATACACACACACAGAAGGAGAAGGAGGGGGAGGTGAAGAAGCAGAGACTCACAATGGCATCGGAAGAGAAATCGACATACCACCGAGTAATATCACCCTTCCGGATTATGAGAGCGCTCGACGGATACAGTGGGAAGCGAACGACTTGGTCCTCTGCTCCTCCGTTCGAAACCCTAAGAGCTGTGCTCGACCCCCCGCCGCCATTAGCTAACCCGGTGGTCTCCTCCATTAATTTCGAGCCGATCAAAACATTTCCAAGCTTGGAGAGCAAAGCTATCAATTTCGTACCGGCGAGTTTGTTACTGGTGAAAGATTTTGATCATCGTCTTGTTCTCCCTTCAATTGCAAGCTCTCCATTGTCATCTACACGGACTACACCACAAGCCTTATGTGTACTTTTTAAGTTATGTGGAGTTAAGCGATACTAGCTAATAATTGAAGGGTGTTTGTGTATTCATACCCAAAGTTTGATCACATTGTAAGACCAAGATGACGTTACTTTAAAAAAGCCTTTGGTCTATAAAAAAATTTTAAGAAATTTTTGCAGAATTCAAAATGAGTGAAGTAAATTTATTTGAGTATGTAGTTTCATATAAGTTTTCTTTTGATGGTGTTAAATATGTTACAATCTACTTTTATTTTAGAATATTGAACTATTAAGATTTTACAATTAAAATGTTATATGAAAGAACAACATACTCGGATCTATAAAGATGATCAACATATTCAGGTCTATCAATGCAGAACTTGAAAGACTCCATAGTTAATCATAGCATCCATGATATTACAAAAAACATTGAGCTCTACGTGGAAGACATGTTTCTCCCACTTACCTTATTTTCTAGCAATTAGTCATTTTAATTGGATGGATGATTAGATGCACTTTTATACGTAGAGAGATGACAAATTTTCTAATTGAATTGTAACTTTTATTTTTCATCAAGGTAGAAATCTTATTGGGAACTACTTAATCTTTTGACTAATCTCATAAAAAATAAAAGTCTAAAGATATAGAGTTCTATTGAATCTCCAATTACATATGCGACACACATAATAAGTGGACTAATTTATCGACTAAATAAAAATTAGTCATACATTCTCCCACTTGGCACATATGATAATTAGGTGTGATTCAACAAGAAAAATATAAGACGTGCCATAAATCCATATCTATCCCTTATGTACTTAGTCACAATCATAACACTATAATTAAGTAATCTACTAATGCAATTCATTGCAGTTCTACATCATCATGCGAAATAGTTCATTTCATGCATTGCAACACTAACAACCTGCTTAACATAGTCCATAAGTGAGAATCGTTTTTATAAAGTCCAATTCCTATTATCATTTATTATTCACATATACGTACGTACACCATCCATAACAGGGAAATTATTAGAAACACTTAGGTGAGATCTCTCATGATGTCAAACAACATAGTTGCCATAATGCAGTTTATAAAACGTAAGTTATAACTGTAGTGGAGTATTGTTTAAGACTTATTCAGTTAGCTTATTTCTTAATAGTCTTTGTTAATAACCTCTTCTTGAGTGGATCTGCAAACATAAAATATGTGTTTATATCTTTTATTGATACTATTTATTTATGAAGTTCTTCTTAGAGAAGACAATAGTTGCGGAATCATAAATTCTCAATCATTTGGTAATGGTGTCGACAATTTCCAAGTCTTGAGATAAATTCTCAATTGAATTTATGAAATGCAGCCTCAAAGCATGCAATAATTCAATTTTTATAATGACAACTTCTTTAATATTTTTGTGTGTTCATTCACATAATATGAACAAATAATCAAAAGTAAACTTTCTACTGTCAATGCATCAAACGAAATCTGAATTTGAGTAGTTCATAAACTCAAAATTATCAAATATCCTTAATGTGAGCGAGTATAAAATCTTTCATTCTTAAATTCATGAGAAAAACTTTTAAATGCAATCTATAAAGATTACTATGAGTAAGCAAAATATTATCAACATAAAATAAACTAACTCCTACTAATCTTCAAATTTATACATTCACCAATATTACCTTCCTTAATATCAAAGGAAGCATTGATATTATCAGATATAAGGTTCTATTGATGGGAGTTTGTTTATATTCATTTGGCTTATCAAGTTTGCACCCAAATATTTTTTTACTTTAATTGAGAAACCCTTAGGTTGGATCCATATAGACTTATTATCTAAACTCCCAAAAATTATTTTCACATAAACTTTATATAGCTCTAAATCACAATGAGCTATCAATGCCATGATAATCTTATACGAGCCCTTCGAGAATACAATAAGGAAAACCTCCTAGATGTCATTTACCGAGTGAAACCTTCAACCACAAGTCTGAACATAATTCAGAATTCATTATTTTTTATTGGTTTCAACTCATCATTTATGACATCAATTCATATAATAGAATTGCCATTCTTCATGGCTTGTGAAAACTAAACGGGATCCTTAATAACTCCTACATTAATATAGATTCGTGTAGATCAGACAAATAATCATTTAAATATAGCAAATGCATATTTTATGACTATTCTAAAATTTCTACATTGGTTACAATCTCATTATGGAGTGTTCGACAACTATTTTGTTGTTCCATACGATAAGAACAACAAGACATACTTGAAATTGTGATTTATCTCTCCCACTGATTTCACCATCTTTAGAAAATTTGAAAATTGTCGATTTTTATTATTCTCGTACTATGGTTGTTAGGGTTTTATACTAAAAGTCATGACTTTATGTAATGGATTAATTTTTGTTTGAATTATTTAAACAATTATTTTCTTTCTTGATAAGAATATTTATGGGTAATATTTGCATTCTATCATATCATATTGTGCATGTGTGTCTCTTATTCTACATAGTAGATAATTTGGTGTGTAAAATTTAACTTACACACAGAGTATCAGATTATCGGTTCTTGTAGAATATAAGTCTTTAGTTCAAATAGTCTTAGGTAGAATTAGACACACCACCAGTAGAATTGTAATACAGTATTCAGTAGGTCTGTCTTGACTACGAAAAATGGTATCGCTTCAACTCACTATATTAGTACACTTTGTGTGTATTAAACATGACCACTTTGAGGTAATTGTATTTATACTGACAGTATAGTACAATTCACACCTCATGGTTATTATGTATACTTGTGTTCTTAATCTAAAGATAATTAATCGATGTGTACATTTAATGTTGTTGACTTTGATTCATTATAGAGTGAAGCCTTGTGGGTCAATAGTCTCGATGAGTTGAGTCACAATATTAAGTGTACAACAACTGTTAATTATTAATGGAATCCACGTCCCTTTATAGGGATTGATGATATCCTCTTAAGGAAGCTTATAAGTTTCGATTATGTCAAACCCTGCAGGTGGATATTAGTATCCGACATAACGAATAAATTAAGTGGAAAGTCTCAAGAAATTTTATAGATGTTGATTAAATAAATTGTTAGTAATTTATTTTAATCAACGAGTATCTGTAATCTCACGTTCGGAGATAAACAAGTATTTAATAATATAGAACTCGAAATATAATTTTGAGATATGAGAGGGGGATACAATTATAATTCTGTGGTAGTATGAATTATAATTTATATAATTTAAAATTAATTTGGGTTGGATTAGGAATCCCGAATTATATAGGGAACTCAACCCATACTTCTCCTAAAGGCTCCTATCATTGTCTATATATACACCACTATACTTTCTTGGTTAGGAACAACTGAATATTCGAAATATTAAGAGAGACTCTGTGAAGGCAAGGAGATCATGATTTTGAGCCCACACTCAGTTCGTGATTAAGGTGTAATAAGATTACGGTAGAAGACCTCGAGTTCAGTCGAGTAAGATTATTCCAACCGTGCTCAAAGTACGATCAGGATCAAACTACGAAGATAGTCGAGATCAAATCAGATAGATTTCGAATGTATGAACCCTAATTTCGCCTAGTAGGGTTTCATAATTTTTTGTTGTATAAATTGTAAGCGTTCATTACTAGGTTTCGAAAATCAATCCCTAACAATGGTTAGATAGTAAATTCATACCTTTTGATTTTTTTTGAGTAACCAAAATGTCACTTCAAATCATTCTAAAATTCAATATTCTTTTCATGATACTTGTAGACAACCATATACATGCAGGTGTCTTAAGTTCGATTTTCTTTCTTTCTATACTTCAAAGGATTCTTTAGAACTGCCTTAATAGAAACCCGACTTACATATAAAGGAGTAAAGATATCCACAACATAATTAGTATTTTGAATTTACTCATACAGTTCTAACCATGTTCATTAATGTATGATTATACCTGTCAGCTAATACATTCAGCTTTGGTATTTCTGACAATTGTATACATATGTCATATTTTCAAGGAGCATAGAAAATGACCTTTGACATTACCCAAAATCAATAGACCTTTCATAATATTACCACATATAAACTACATGATAACTATTTGGCTTTCTACCTCAACAAGATGCAGCAAGAGAGCATTCATAAGTTGAGAGTTTTCTTACAATAGAAAAATGTTAACATAATGCAAGAGTCATCTATAGGTGATAATTGCTCTTTCAATCAAAAGATAATGTCCATATGTATGACTTTATAAAGCTAATTATATCTTGTGACATTTTCTTAATATACTTGGTTTACCCGTACTCAATGCGATCCACAATCATAAAGATATCAATTCAGAAAAATTTTATAATACATAATCCCTCAATATATTTTTTGAAATTAATTTTCAATCGTTCATACCACAAGATTGAGAAATTTTTATTCATGAAACTATGGTCAAAACTAATACTAGGATATGGAGGGGTTTTAACAAAGTCAAATTACCATAACGACACCATAACTCTTAAGAGGTATCTTTGATCACAATAAAGTTCTATTTCCAAACTTGAAATAAAAATAGCATTAAAATTAAGTACGAAGAAAAACAAAATAATTCCTAAAAGATATAAGAAATATAAAGTGTTCTATACAAACATCAATGATGACCCACTTTTAAGAAAAAATATATACAATGATAAGTCATAACAACTTTAATATGAATTTTAACCTATCCACAATAATCAATAAAATAATAATATGAAAGTCATTGAAAATCTTTGAATTTAAGTAGCCCATAAACATAAGTAGCCCATAATTAAACCACTTAATCTTTAAAAGAAATTCAATAATTTAGGTATGATTCAAAGCATACAACGTAAATGTTTATCTTTCTTTTTGAATCATGACCAACAATTATGACAAATTTTCTAATAATGTCTTAACTATTTACAAAACTGAAATATATCATTGTCCTTTCTTTCCTTTTTATTAAGTCTTAAACCATTAGTAGACTCATTTCTTTTACGGCTTCCTCCACATTGATTCTCAAAGAAATTTAATTGAGTAGCCAAATATAACATTTCAATAACATACTCAAATATCTCAGGTGCAACATCAAACTTGTAACATTAAATATGATCACAGTGAGTTAACTATAAGTGTTCCTACAAAGGACTTGCTTACTATTCGAAAGTGTTCTTTCATATTAAGTATTTATCTATTCTTATTCTTAGTTACCTTAGAATAAACTTGATATTGCTCACTACAATAATTCTCGTAAATATAACGCTTTGTTTGTTTGATTTCATTCAAAAAATTTACTATTTCAATGTTTGGATTAACAAGACAAAGAATTTCTCACGTATAATTATTTTATCAAAACTTATAGAGTAAGAAAAATTAAATACATTCTTTCCCTATTTGAGAAATTAAATTGAACAAACGAAGTACGAGAATGTGAAGCAATTACAACTGACAACATTATACATACATTGACAAAATGAAACTTATTTTTGTTGAAACCATAATAAATAGCATAACGGTGATCTACCTTTTGGCTTATCTAATGTCATACTATTAACGGTTATGGCGATTCCTTATCATCGATAGGACTAATCATAAGAATTCACAATTGAGTAGGTCTATAACCTTTGGGTATCCAGTTCCAACTTCAATTGTAAATACTTATAAATTATCCTATTATACTTCTTTAATCATTAAGAAGTGGTGCACCTTTGGATCTACCTTATATCTCTTTGATTAAAGAATTACAATTTGTAAAGTCACTATTATCAATACATGGGACAAGGTGTTAATATTCAATAATTTGATTTCAATCTACGAATTATTCTGGTTGGGTCACTTTGGTGGCTATCAAACCGTTCCTTATTGTAAATTCAAAATTAACATAATGACTTTTGCATGAACATCAATGAGTGTGAAAAATTACTATTTTAATACTTAATAAAGGGTGTCAAAATTCAAGAATTTGATCTAAATTTATAAATTATTCCAGTTAGTTCACTTTGGTGACTATCAAACTGTATCATAACATAGATTTAAAATTAAAATAATAACTTTTCTACAAACCGTAGGTGAATCCCATTATTCACTAATAAAACTCTGTAATTTGACTTGATATTTATCAAACAAACTGATTAGGTCACTTTGGTGACTACCAAATCTTTCATAATATAAATATCAAATCAAAATGATAAATTTTACTTATAAAATTTCATAATTTGACTTGATATTTATGAACTATACTAATTGGGTCACTTTGTTGACTACTAAATCCATCATAATATAAATATTAAATCAATCAATAAATTTTACTTAAACATCAAGTGAATAAAAATTATTCACAACGATATCATATGGCTTGATATCTATGAATCATACTAATTGAGTCACTTTGGTGACTACCAAAATTTTCATAATATAGATATCCAGTCAAAACTTGATTTTACACAACGCTAGATGAATAATAACCAAAAATATTATTCACAATCGATCATCACAAAAACAAATACCTGGTACAAATATACCTCAGTTCACAGTCTTTTATACATAAAAGACAACATCAATTTTAAAAGGCATAAATAAATTTATCATCATTGTGTATAAGATACCGATTATACACCAATAGTCTCTCAAATAAAATAAGATCACCTTATTTATTTATGTTTCAGTGTGCTTAGGTTTTATACCAAGCATAGCATTCCTTGGTCAACAATGGCAATAAATGATTGTCAAAGTAAGGCCAACCCATATCCAAAATATACAACAGTTGTTACTATGGTTGTCGTGACTGACCCAACAGTTGTTACCCCAATATGTACTTGTTAATCAGGTAACTATTACACCAAATTTCAATTATATTCCACTGTAAACCATAAGCAAAACCAAGGCCTAATCGGCTCTAATATCAAACGGCACTAATATTAACCAAATGACGTACTCACAAATATTAATCGGCACTAAACATAGACACATAAAAATATAATTAGTTTGTCATTTAATCGTAATGGAATATAATGATGTTCATAAACTTGATGCTTTGATACCGTGTTTAAGTTTTCTTTTGATGGTGTTAAATATGTAACAACCTTCTTTTATTTTAAGATCTTGAAACTATTATGATCTCACAAATTAAATCGTTATGCGAAAATAAAATAATCAAGAACAACGTAGCCGAATCTATAAAGATGAGCAACATATCCATATCTATCAATGCAGAATTTGAAAGACTCCATAGTTAATCATAGCGTTCATGATATTACAAAGAGCATTGAATCCTAGGTGGAAGACAGATTTCTCTCAGCAATTAGTTATCTTAATTTGTTGAAAGACCAGATGTACTTTTATAGATAGAGATAGGATGAATTTTCTAATTGAACTGTAATTTCTATTTTCCATCAAAATATAAGTTTTATTAAAAAACACTTAATCTATTGATCAATCTCATAAAAAGACAAGGGTCTATAAAAATAGAGTCCTATTGAACCTCTAATTACATATATTACACATATAATAAGTGGGCTAATTTATCGACTAAATAAAAATTAGTCTCACATCCAAATCTAAATGAATCATGATATTTGATTTTAAATTCCCAGATATTTTTGAAAAAACTTTTCTGGGACCGTAGTACTAATCTACTTTAACACCCATATTTATAGAAAAAAACCATGTGATTTAAAAGCACTTATTTGACACAAAACCATGATATTTTATTGATAATCTTGTATTATATAAAAAAAGTACAATTATTTAAATTATAATATTTCATCCATAATATTATTTTTATTCTGTTAGGCAAAAATTTAGTTCTTTCTTCGCATAATTTCACTTACATAAATAATAATCTATACAAGTTTTTATTACGTAAGTCGGACTCATTTGAAATATAATATATTTTTTAATTACATCTTTTATGAAAGAAAACCTCTTGATTCCAACTACAATTAATTTCAAGAAATAAATAAATAAATAATATAAAATTTATTTATTTTAGCATAGTTCATGTTTGTCACGCCCTCGATTTTGGATACTAAAAGTATTCACATTTTAAATAAAAATCTGCCAATTTCGAAAATATACTCCTAAATTGTTACTTTTTGATTCAAAGTAAATTCATAAAATTCCCAAACTTTACAATCCCCAAAGGGCACCCCCGGCCCGATAACCAAAATAGCAAGTTAAAGTATTACAAATGTTTCGAATTTGAGTACAGGATTCCACAAAAAGGAAGTTACTTTACATCTTTCAAAAATAAATATATAAGTCTAAAGATGATACATAAATCCTGTCATATCGTTTCTTCAAAATATACATCCAAGCAAGTCCAATTC
>JABCMJ010003216.1:0-12339 GCA_014822125.1 Arbutus unedo
TATTTACTTTTTTTAACTACTTTACTTTATACATACCAAAATTCCATGGATATCTTGATAAGGAAGCTCAGTGCCAAGAAGCAAGAGCTTGAGCTAAGAGAAGGAGATTTGGGAGATGATTCCTCTTTGTTGGATGTGGCTTGTTTGGCAGGAAAACAATTGACATTGCTTTCATGGTTAGGAGAATATTTTTCAGAGACTAAAATGTGCCCATGTTAGTATCTCGTTAGTGACAAGACGGGTGTGGTTGTGGGTTTCGTGTCGGTAGGTACCAGACATTGCATTTCAAAGCTGGACAAGGCATTTCTATGCATTTATCATTTGCAGCTATGTCGGTTGTTATAGCAGAATCTTTTTGTTTCTCTTCATCACTTGAGCAATTATGGCATGCATGAAGTCTTGTGATTTACTGGATTATAAGTTGGAGCCAAGTGGAGTCCAATAAGGCTTCTAGGTTTACAACTTACTGAAAAGTTTGAACTTTGGGGCCTTAATTGACTTACTCACGTTTTTTGTCCAACAACCACTATACAAAAGTTCTTGACCAACATTTTACCTCATGTTTATATTAAATAATAGATTACTAAACGATTATTTAGCTTACCCTCATAGCAGTATCTAAGTTTGGGTCCTATCTAGATATCTTCGATTTCTAGGTTTGACCAGTCCGACCCTGAGATATACATCCGCACCTGATACCCAAACCCAAGTTCATGTAACGTAAGTAGCTTATGTAATCAGGAGTTGAAGGAATGTAATCCTTCCCTGACTAATTTCTTGAAACCATGTCTACCACAGATACACATGATAGTGTACAGGGCCATTTGCTTAAGGCCTTTTGTCGTACAATTCTGGCAACCCTTTATCACCACTAAACAAGAATACTAGAGGCCCAACGCGGCAGAAAGTGTCCAAGGAGTCCTCAAAATATGCACATGAGAAGTGTCTCTGGTACGTCTACATACGACTACCAATAAACAAAAGTAAATAAAATAATTAGTATGCAGACTTCAAGTCAAGGAGAAACGAAGGACCATCAAATTACCTAATACACAGTTAAATGATGGTCCACTTCGATGAACATGTTTGGCCACAATGAAGATGAGGTAAGTTGCTGCCACAAACTGCTGCACAGTTGACAGCATTAAAATGCGAGACCACCAGAGCCACCTCTTATACCTTATCTGATTCATCAAGAAATACAATCAAACTTGTCTATTATGTACTTGAAATAGGGCCATTGAAGCCGCGGGGGTATATTCAAAATGTCAGAGTGAAATTGTCGAAACATACAGCATGCCTATAATTTCCCATAATTATGAATTTAGCATTTACAACTACCAAAAGTCGGTTAACCAGCCACCTCCATAAATTAACGAATAAAACCGTTGCAATCATTGGGCAAAATTCTAATGGTGCTCAGTTCACATAAGACATAGTTATGACCATTTCTACCATTACTAGCAGAAAAAACATCGCAATCATTGGGTAATTTTGGTACCATGTGCAAGAGTTTTAGGTTCGGTGAAAGAATTTTCGGTTCAGTCTTTGCGATAAGATATTGTATGTGATGGCCAATCACCAAGCACGAAACAAAATGTTATCAACAATTCACTTGCTTAGTATATTGAAAAACGAAAATAGTCCAAAAACACAACAGAGATTTCTAACAGAAGGTCAAGGAGTGTCAGCCCCAAGGCATAGGCATTGGGCCAAAAAGAGGGGGCCCTATTTCATTACCTGCAATAAGTATTAGATTCACCAAACCCATTATGACACCATTGACATAGTTGCGTGGTAGGCCACGGCTAGGTTCGCGAGTGGCGGATGATTGGATCCTCATGTCAAAAGCATTTTTCCCTGTTGCTCCAGGGTTTTCGAACTCAAAACTGGAAAAAGTTATACACCTTTCCAATCGTTACCACCTGTAAACAGACAAGTGCATAGACCTTGGGAAGCTAGCAGCAAATATGGAGACACGAGAAACCTATAGTTTCCTCAATTCTCCCACCCACTAGTCTAGCTTTATATTTTTGTTCCTATTTTCCTTCAAACTCGGTATTTGAAATATGAAGCCATAATACTATATTAGATTTTTAACTCTTTATAATTCGAAACAAAATTCTCTGACGCCATCTCTTTGCATTTGTTGATAAAAAATTTAGGGGCCCCATGTTAAAATATCGCCTAGGGCTCCAAAACATTAAGGGTAGTCCTGAGAAGAGTAGGCGTGTAACGTAAGCCAATGAGAAAGCATATTTCCTGTTGCACTTGTAGCGCCAGCCAAGCTCTATGGAGGAGAGAGCGGGCGACGATGAGGGTTTTGTGGGCTCAGTAAGTTGGAGAGGGTGCATGAGGTGGCTCAGGATTAGCATTGGTTAGGTTTTCCGGGTTAATGTTTATAGATTGTTATGGGGAAAAAGCATAACCCCAACTAAAAAAGGAGTTGTGACTGATATCTAATCCAGATTTAGTTTTATCCAGTTTCCCCCATAACACCAAACTCACCCCTGTTTTAAGCACATAATAAGGCTCCCCTGCTTCTGTATAGAAGTTTATTTTGTTCGAGATCGAACCCTAGGACCCAGTCATAACAAGTATAAATTAGACATGACTAAGTTTCCTGTTGTGGCGTAATTATCTGGCATGACAAAGACGAAGATTTTACCTTCAAGATCTTACGGTACAAACAAGAAACTGAACTAGACAGAGCATGAGGACTACAAATAAAACGTCTGGCCAATCAAACACAAACAACAACAAACAGATCAAAATCAATTGCACTAAATCATCTTCTATCATAATACCGCGTACGCCGTACCCCAAAACATGATCCTATGCTCTCGCTCATAAATAACTCTTAATATCTAGAATATTTAGTACTTGTGAAATTGTAAAAAAATAGAGAACTATACAGGCGTATATATACTTATATACACTACAGTATGTACCAATAGGACTTAAGGACTAGGCTTCATATGGAATTAGGAATTTGTAATTCAACTTGAACTATATATCTATTTTGCACGCATACCACTACATAATTTTGTAATTGCACTCCAAGCAAAATCTCAAAATTATATTTCAAGGTCTATATTATCATATGGTTATGTATATGCCCACGCTAAAATCATAGATACCCGTCGGTTAAACTAAAATTATAAACACCCATCGATTAACTATGTGACTGGAACACGACAAGTTGGGGACACATTAAAAAAAACAGTTAATGAATTTATTATAGAATAAACAATAAAATTAAGGACTCTAACTATGATTAAAACAGATATATGGATTTATTCACATTTATCATTGCATCATTCACAAAAGTATTCTAAGAAAAACCATTTCATTCCCATGTGTGTTTATAATCAACAAAACGTCATCTATTTTACAAAAAAGAAGACTTCTATATAACAAGGTTTGTATTTCATTTAATACCCCACCCAAACTGTCTTGAGTGTGTCCAAAGAGTGTCTAGAGCGAGTTTTGTAGTGTCTCCGCTGACTCCCCGAAGTGTCGACTGAAACAAGTTGAGGAAAACTGAGCACTTTTGATTGAGTATCAAACACATGCCCATGGAGTTTCCGGAGAGTTTCAGCATCCAAAAAATTGTCCAAAGCCATCACATGACCTAGGCAAAGTGTCCATACGACATAGCTTGCTGGGGTTCATGTATTTAAATTACAAGCTTCATCAAGGGGTTCTGTCCATCCTTTTACCAAGACATGGATTCTGTCAATAAATAACATCCACTGTATAATCTTAATATCCAATTCACCGAGCATATTGACCCAAATAAAAGATCATTCATTTATATTCTGAAAGTGACAAAGATGAAAATACTTGTCTATCCATTATTCCGGATTAAAACCAAAAGCACCCATTATTCCGGATTAAATAACTCATTAGTGCAAACATTACCCACAAAGATTCTCATAAAAAACAATAATTCACTCTATTGATAACTAATCACCTCAAGGACCAAGTTCCATTAGATAAAACTATATAATGCAATTTGAGCATTAGTGTGATGTTAAAGGAAATGTAGGAGCTAGGAAGCACAAATATCGATACGAGATACAATACGATACGGTAAAACCTACAAAAATAGAATACGGATACGCCGGGGATACAGCTATAAAAAAAAATTATAATTATTGGTAATATACTATGCATAAAAATGAGCCAAAAAAAATAGAGGAGTGTTTGAATTGTTAATAACATTATACCAAGCATTTAACACAAGTCAATTTCCCTAAGCCATTCAAAGTAGAAAGAAAGCAACCAAAAAATGTTACAAAGCATTCAATAAATGCTCGAAGTCTAAACCAAGAAGTGATAATTCCTACTAATTTTTACTCATATCAACTTCAACATTTAATTGCATCCCCTTCGCCTTCATCGGTGAATATCATGGCTTTTATATCCGGCTCATTAAGGAAAAGACTAGCAATTTCAAGTATACCAGCACCCTAAAATGAATCAAATGCATCTCCCCGCCATATCCCTAAAATATCCGGCTGTATCCTAGAAGCATCCACAGCGTATCCGAAAAGTATCCGAAATTAAAATAATTTAATTTTAATGTTGGATACTTATTTGACGTATCTGATATGTATCGGGGGTGTATCGGTATCCGAGAAGTATTCAATAGGCGTACGTGACCAATTTCGGAATATCCATGCTTCATAGTATAGGAGTGATTCCATGATCTACTCATTCTATATATTCTCCTTAATTCCAACGATGCCAGGTCTTATTAATCTTTTCCATAACTTATTTATTGTTTAAAAAACACAACAATTCCCCTGCTCCATTTACGCATACTTAAAAAAACCCTCCTCCGAGTTTTCTAGACAGCCTCCTTTCACAATAGTTAAGTGAAATCAGCAATGACAAAGATTTTCACTTCTATGCCTACACTACATCAACTGCCGTCATTAAAGATTGCAGGAGAGTGTCCTTCATCCTACATCATTGGCAAATGCAAGGGAATCACACAACAGGACACAAAATGTACGTTTTTCATCAGTATATAGGTCAATTGTCGATCGCTCTTTGGCATTAGAAAACACCCCCCACCCCTCGGCCCGGGCAAAGGAACAATATAGAAAACTATACCAAATCTTTGCCAAACAAAAATAAAATTTGTAAAGAAGTGGGTATAAACTAGAAGAATTACAGCTCTAGATGCAATAGTATTATTGGGGGCAAAAATATCACCACTTAAGCAAGAATATAAATCTGAGTAAAAAAATATGATCTGAAAACTTACCCACTTTCAAAAGTTGCTTAAACTTACACTTGCTAATAATAAAAGGAAACCACAGAATAGGAGCAATACTTAGAAAAATAGGTACCCTTCTCTCACGGCGTATAACAGCGTCTAGGACAGCACTCTCTGTCGGAGAGTTGAGAATCGTGGTGGCCGTTGCTTGCTGGGCAATGCCCGTATGGATCATTATGAGGATTCTAATACAGGAACCCATTGATATCACGACAAAAGGGAGAATATCTTTATTGCCACAATCTGAATACCCAATTCCAATCAAAATCGCACCGAGAATAATCATGACAATGTTTGAGATCCCCATGATCAGAGTGCACCACCTGAGGTTCTTGAACATTGAGACCCAGTTTGCCATGATTTGGAAGCTCAAGAGAAGGGGAAAAAAGGCATTAAATAATTCAGAAGACAAATTGATGGATCCTTTTCTCGATTACGACAGTAAAATTGGGAGGTTCATTACGGTGAGCTGGGGAACGGATTGGAGGTGGGTTGGGGATCGGCGATTGTTCTTCCGTTTACAGAATGCCTGCGATTTCCAGGTGGGTCATTCCCCTCCTGAAAATTTGCTATGGCAGTTATTTTTGCAACTGTCTATCCTTAGCGTAAAAATAGTATGAAGTAATCCTTCGCCTAAATTTTTGGATATTAATATTATTGTTTTTTCAGTTAATCTTTTTTATTGTTAGCCTATTCAAATTAATTATTCACTATACAAAATAAATTTTAAAATAAAAAAATATGGTTTGTTTTTTTAAAAAATTCACTGAATACGGAAAAAAATTGAAAATGAACTCACTAGTTAGAACCTCCTTGACACAAAAACTCAATAGTTAGAAATCCCTTGACACGGAATGCCTTATACTACAGAATGGATCTACTGGCGCAAACGTCGATAACGGCATCAACGATAATGAAGGACACGTCACTCACGAGATACCAATCGACAATGTTAACCCGAAAACTAATAATGCTACCAATATCACCAATGCCCCATCCCCAGTCAACCTACCAATTGGAGGAACGCTTAATGTTATGCTTGAATCCGAGCAGATAGCCCAGTTATTTCAAGTTTGACTTATTCTTAATGCCACTACCTCATATACCAAACCCTCCACCACCCATGCAACGTCAAATCCATTGAGCCCCAATGACTCGGAACATGTTATTGTTAGAGTTTTGCAAGTACCGACTGCTCGTTTTCAAACAAATCGAGAGGTTGTTATACACAATGGAGATCACCAGTGACGGCAATCGGATTGCTATGGCAATGCACCAAATGCAAGGGGAAGCTAATTCAAATCTCTAATCAAGGAGAGAAGATTTTCAACGCAAAATCATCAATCCGGTCAAGATTTGTTTACGTCATTAGAACTTGAACAAGTCGAGCCCGAGCAAGGAGCAGGAAGACGTGATGTAAGCTATCTACGCAATTCAAACATTTTGTAGAATTTCAAGGACAAAATTCTTTTAAGGGGATAGATTGTAACGACCCAAAATTTTAAAACAAAAAACCTATTTTATAAAATAATTTTTTTCATTTAATGGCATTTGCTATAATTCTTTTGCACTTTAGTTAGTTATTTGAACGAATGGTTATAATCGTAAGCGCACATGAGTTAGTGAGCGACTCGTAGTTAGATTTTTTTTCTCTTTCTTGCATGGGCCTAATTAGGGGTGAAATCGGTTCGATCCATTCGGTTTTCAGAGGGGTGTTAATGTTCGGGATTGATTTCCGAGACTCAGTGATGAACGCATATAGTTTATACAACAAAAAATTATGAAACCCTACTAGGCGGAATTAAAGTTCATACCTTCGAGATCTGTCTAGTTTGATCTTCACAGTTTGATCCTGATCGAACTTTGAGCAGAACTAAAATGATCTTGCTCAACTGACCTCGAGATCTTCTATCGTAATTCTATTACACCTTGATCACGTACTGAGGGTGAGCTCAAAAACGTGATCTCTTTGCCTTCACAGAACCTCTCTCAATCTTTCGAATATCAAGTTGTATCTGAAATAGAAGGCATAGCAGTATTTATATAGGCTATAATATTATTAGGGTTTTATACTAAAAGTTATGACTTTATATGATGGATTAATTTTTGTTTGAATTTATTAAACAATTATTTCATTTCTTGATGAGAATCTTTATGGGCAATATTTGCATTCTATCATATCATATTATGCATGAGTGTCTCTTATTCTACATAGTAGATAATCTGGTATGTAGAGTTTGGCTTACGCATAGATGATCAGATTATCGGTTCTTGTACAATATAAGTCTTTGGTTCACAGTCTTAGGTGAAATTGGACACACCACCAGTAGGACTGTAACAAAGTGTTTCAGTAGGTCTATCTTGACTACGAAAAATGATATAGTTTTAACTCATTGTTTTAGTACACTTTATGTATATTGAACATGATCACTTTAAGGTAATTGTATTTATACTGACAAGATAATACAATTTACAACTCATGGTTATTATGTATACTTGTACTCTTAATCCAAATATAATTAATCAATGTGTATATTTAATGTTATTGATTTTGATTTATTATAGAGTGAGGCTTTGTGGACCAATAGTCTCGATGAGTTGGGTCACAATATTAAGTGTATGACAACTATTAATTATTAATGGAATCCACGTCCCTTATAAGGATTGATGATATCCTCTTGAAGAAACTTATAAGTTTCGATTATGTCAAACCTTGTAGGTGGATATTAGTATCTAACATAATGAATAAGTTAAGTGGAATGTCTCAAGGAATTTTATAGATATTAATTACATAAATTGTCAATAATTTATTTTAATCAACGGGTATCTGTAATCTTAATGTGGGGAGATAAATAAGCATTTAACAATATGAAGCTCGAAATATAATTTTGAGATATAGGAGGGGAATGCAATTATAATTCTGTAGTGGTATGAATTATAATTTATATAATTCGAAATTAATCCGGACTGGACTAGGAATCCTAAATTATATAAGAAACTCAGCCCATACTTCTCCTAGGGGTCTCTATTGTTGCCTATATATACACCGCTATGTCTTCTAGGTCAAACACAATTTGATATTCGAAAGATTGAGAGAGGTTACGTGAAGGCAAAGAGATCACGTTTTTTACCCCACCTTTAGTACGTGATCAAGGTGCAATAGGATTACGGTAGAAGATCTCGAAGTCAGTCGAGCAAGATCATTCTAGCCCTGCTCAAAGTTTGATCAAGATCAAACTGCAAAGATAATCGAGATCAAACTAGACAGATTTCGAAGGTATGAACCCTAATTCCGCCTAGTAAGGTTTTATATTTTTTTGTTGTATAAACTGTATGCGTTCATCACTGGGTCTTGGAAATCAATCCCTAACAGATAGGGACCTATAGGAGAAGTATAGGCTGGGCTTCCTATATAATTCGGGATTCCTAGGCCAGCTCGGATTAATTCCAAATTATATAAATTATAATTCATATCACTACAAATTATAATTGCATTCCCCTCTCATATCTCAAAATTATATTTCGAGCTCCATATTATTAAATACTTATTTATCTTCCCACGGTAAGATTACAGATACCAGTTGATTAAAATAAATTACTGATTATTTAATCAACATCTACAAAATTTCTTGAGACCTTCCACTTAACTTATTCGTTATGTCGGATACTAATATCCACCTACAGGTTTTGACATAATCGAAATTTATAAGCTTACTCAAGGGGACATCATCAATCCCTATAAAGGGACGTAGATTCCATTAATAATCAATAGTTGTCATACACCTAATATTATGACCCAACTCATTGAGACTATTGGCCCACAAGGTCTCACTCTATAATGAATCAAAATCAACAACATTAAACGTACACATCGATTAATTATCTTTGGATTAAGAGTACAAACATACATAATAACTATGAGGTGTAAATTATATTATATTGTCAGTATAAATACAATTACCTCAAAGTGGTCCTGTTATATACACACATAGTGTACTAACACAGTGAGTTGAAACTATACAATTTTCCGTAGTTAAGACAGACCTATTGAAATACTGTGTTACAGTCTTACTGGTAGTGTGTCCAATTCCACCTAAGACTAGAACTAAAGACTTATATTGTACAAAAATTGATAATTTGATCCTTTGTGTGTAAGTCAAACTCTACACATTAGATTATCTACTATGTAGAATAAGAGACACATATGCACAATATGATATGATAAAATACAAATATTGCCCATAAAGATTCTCATAAAGAAAGAAAATAATTGTTTAATTAATTCAAACAAAAATTAATCCGTTACATAAAGTCGTGACTTTTATTATAAAACCCTAGCAGTTAAACCAAACCGATCAGTTCGGGGGGGTGGTTCGTCAGGACCGATCCTAACCAGGAAAATCGGGGAATCGAAGTTGATTCGGGTTTTTTCAGTTTTTTCGATTTTTTTTGGTTGGATTTCATCTGGGCTTGAAAAGGATTTTGGGCCATATAAAAAACAACAAATTATAATTTGGGCCGTGGAAATAAAAAACAACAAGTTGTGTTGAATCCAAAAATGTCTAGGTAGTCTTGATTTTCTCGAAGTTCTTTTGAATCCAGAAATCTGAACTACATAGAAATCAGAAATTAAAAAAAATCAAAATTAGAAAATAAGAAAGTAGATCGAAATCAGAAATGAGAAATTAGAATTCAGGTTTTTGTAGGTCAAAGATGATGATCCAAATGATTTTGAACAAAATTAGAAATCACAAACTTGGGCATATTCGTAGAACAAAGATGATGATCAGATCGAGCTTTGTAGGTCTTGATTCTTGAACGAAGATGATGTTCATGCTGTAGAGACGAGAGAGAGAGAGAGAGAGAAAGAGGGAGTCGGGAGGTGCAGTGCATGTAAGGTTATAACTGTAGGTTCACACGTTTTCTCCCAATGCCTTTAGGGTTACACGTTTTTTTTCCTATTTTAGACATTTAGGTTTAGGGTTGGTTCGGTCCACAATAGTGTCTTATCGGTTCGGTCTACACCGGTTGAGTCGGTTCGGTTCGGTTCGGTTCGGTTCGGTTCAGAACATGGGATAACCGACACCGAACCGAAAAATGATTTTTTTCCATGATCAGAACCAAAACTAACCGAACGGACTTATGGACCGACTGCAGACTGAATATTCCAGTCGATTTTTTTTAGTTTTTTTGGTCTATCGATTTTTTGTTACACCCCTAGATCTAATGAACCTAGGAAGCTTGAGCACTAAGCATGAATCTAAATCTTGTTCTCTCCCACATCCCTTTGATTCTCTAAAAAAAAATTAATACTATATTGTCCATTAAGCCCTATATATATTTTACATTTCCCAACCCATTTCATGGATCAGCATGAGAATTACTCCTAGGAGGGATTGGTGTTAGGAATATGGAGGATTTAGCTTTATCATATGGTCAGATGCAAAGTTAACCTTTGGAGTTACCAATGTGCAATTAAGGCAATCTCATCCACTAGACCATATAAATAATGGAGTTTTCCTCAGCAATCTCAGTCACGCAATGCATGCACACAGAAAACTTGAGAGAGAGAGATGAGGGGGAGGTTTGGAAGGAGGACGAGGGGACTGTCGTGTATAAAGGAAGCCGAACCACTAGTGGAATCACCTCCCAACAACCACTACGAGGTTGATTCGACTACCTTCAACTCTTAGATATGTATTGTTTTTAAATAGAATTGTAGAACTTGCTACCTAAGCCACCAAATTATGTTGTTTAGTTGTTAATTTAATGAAACCCGCAATGGGATTCATTCTTGTTACCAATTGTCGAGAACCCAAGGGGTTGCAATCGATTGCCTTAAGTTGCGCCTAATTCATGTTGGTAATGTTTCCCTAAGTTTTGGGGCCTACGTGTAAGCAACCATGGACACTATTAGTTGTGTGTGTGTGTGTGTGTGTGTGTGTGTGTGTGTGTGTACGTATACATATATAATACATCCATCTATTTCATTATTTGCATATGTAAATCAACTATCATTCACATTACACATATTCCGAATGCATCATAGTCATTTGTTCATTCAATATTGAAATATAATTTATTTATTTATGAATCGGCTTGAGATTCTGCTAGGGTTTTGGTCCGAGTCTTGGTTCGAATGATGAAAAATTTGTCCAGGAGACACTACACTCACATATGCATGCACTTTTATTGCAATATGATGTTTACGGATTCCCATGGAATCACGTGGGAGTAGGTTTGAAGACTGACCGTAAATCGATAATTATATCGTTATGTCATTAGTTAATTTTACTTTATTGAAATTTTTTAGAAGAAATGAGTTGTTGTTGAGATTCTGTTATGTAATTATAATCATGTTGTGCTGTTGAAATTTTGGAAGAATGTTACGTTATTGTTGAGATTCTGAACGTAATAAGATTCTATTGAGATTAATTTACAGCTGTTATGCTGCCTGAGTTCTATAGGAACATTGTGATCATTGGAATATGGAACAATGAACCAAGTCGGATAACTTCGGGTTCAACCTATTAGGGACTGATTCCCAAAACCCAGTGATAAACGCGTATAGTTTATACAAAAAAAATTATGAAACCCTACTAGGCGAAATTAGGGTTCATACCTTTGAGATCTGTCTGGTTTAATCTCGGCTGTCTTCAACAGTTTGATCCTGATTGAACTTTGAACACGGTTGGATTTATCTCGCTCGACTGACCTTGAGATCTTCTACCGTAGTCTTATTACACCTTAATCACGTACCAAGGGTGGGCTCAAAATTATGATCTCATTACTTTCACAGAAACTCTCTCAATAATTCAATTATCAAGTTGTGTCTGATCTAGAAAACATAGCGGTGTATATATAGGCAATGATAGGGACCCCTATGAGAATTATGGGTTGGGTTTCCTATATAATTTGGGATTCCTAGTCCAGCTCGGATTAATTTCGAATTATATAAATTATAATTTATACTACTACAGAATTATAGTTGCATTCCCCTCCCATATATCAAAATTATATTTCGAGCTCCATGTTATTAAATGTTTATT
>JABCMJ010003222.1:0-35808 GCA_014822125.1 Arbutus unedo
GGGGGGGAGGGAGAGGGGTGAATTGGATTTATGAAAAATATTGCCTAATGTCCACTGCCAAGTCTAGTCCACTCCTTAGGAGCCACGTGATCTACTAGAAATTTGAACGACTTTGGGTGTCACATAAATCTTTACACTCTTTCCTTCTCGTTAGTTTTCCCGAGGAGCTAACCGAAATGCCGAATTTTATCCCCAAACTCGTTTCTTCAAGGCTTATACTCACAAATCTTACAAATAACTGACTGATACAATTTGATGAAGAAGACTATAACTGATTGTCTTCAACCGTGTAATAAAGAAGATGAATAATGAAATCGAACAGTGCAAAATCTCACTTCTTCTCTCTCAATATCTCACTCAAAAATCAAATACAAATTTGAATAATGTGAGATGATTTCGAACTTTGCAGAGGATAGTTCTTAGTTTTTTGGGAATTAGATGGTTCGAAATTGTAGTCTCTGTATTACGCACCCCAAGTGTATATAAACCCTAATCAATGCAATTCGAATCTTCAAGGAGCCTCAATCAATTCCAGAATCAATTTAGTCAATCTTCCCACCTTCCATTAGTGTATAATCGAACGTTTAAATCTCAAAAGGAAAGATTGGATCAAATCAAATCCTAGCAAAAATAAGTCAGAAGATTTTCGAACAAAACAGAAACTGGTTGACCTCACGATGGTGCTGGTTGACCACCCGTCCGGTCAACCGCATGACTCGGCCGGTCGATCACCCGCCCGGTCAACCACCTGACAGTGCCGATCAATCGTGACTTGTATATTCTGCTTCCTGTGATCTGTATTCAATCCGGATTACAATAAAACTTTGCAAGAACGCTATTCAACATGTAATCCATCAAAATGTGATAAAAACTATTTCGAAAATGTATTACATAATAAGTGAATACTTGGTGGATTTCGTC
Source organism: Arbutus unedo (assembly GCA_014822125.1). Classification (NCBI taxonomy): domain Eukaryota; kingdom Viridiplantae; phylum Streptophyta; class Magnoliopsida; order Ericales; family Ericaceae; genus Arbutus; species Arbutus unedo. The sequence continues at coordinate 922 of JABCMJ010003222.1, forward strand.
AATCGACAGCATATATGACAAGTTTCAAAGTCAATCTACTTTCGTCAAATTACCATCTTCAATCCAGGCAATATCAATAACTTAATCAATGGGATATTTCTCACAATGGCATATTCTGATCAGGCTCCATCTTTCATGAACCATTAATGAGAGTTCGAATCGTGATATTAGATTTTCGATGACACATGTTCTCAATAATTCAATTCTAATTCCTATTTTATAAAATGCATCATCATAACATAATTAAGTGAATATTTCACATGATAACATTATTTCCAACAATGTATGATCGTGAAAGGGCTACCGCCACTAGCATTTGAATTCTTGTGGTGACTTATTATGCTGTGAATTGCAACTAGATAGGTGTTCCATTTCAGACTTGCTTATTTGTGTCTGCTTGAATGTTTGTCATCGAATTTGTAAATTTTAACAACGATAGCAATTGACATTTTTGAAAACTAATTTGTTCCAGGCTGAAGTGACCGATGCAGCTCTCCTTGCTTTGATAGAAAGTTACTGCCGTGAAGCAGGTGTTCGAAGTCTTCAGAAGCAAATAGAGAAGATTTACCGCAAGGTGTGCTATACCATCCCGTCCTATTTTGATAACCAAATTTACACCCCCTAGGTGATTGGAGGCAGCATTGTTCTATAGTTGTATCAGTTTTTGTCATTGTTCTTCATGAATTTGATCTCACATAAACATGGAGCTCTGTTTGGCTTTTCCTTAAAACCAATATAATCAGTAATTGCTTGGCAGATTGCTCTGCAACTTGTGCGGAAGGGAGCATTAGCAGAACCTCCTGTTGCTGAAGATCAGGTTGTGGGACCTAATGAAGCGAAAACAGAGTCTGTCAGTGAATTGGGTGGAACAGTGGTTGGAGGAGGGACTTGGGTTTTGGGTAAACCAGTGGACTGTAGCAGTAATGAAATGGATTCTGAAAGCTCAGCTGAAATAGACACAATGCAGAAGGATAACCTAGTTGACCAAATTCAACCTCTCACTGACCACCAGCCTACTGATTCGCAGGTACCAAGCAATCAAGTGTATTTATCGTGCTTGCCCGTACATTTGGCATTACGATTTCTTTTCTAATTGGTTGAAGAAGATTCACTTTATCTGTCATTGAAAATGCAAATGACAGCCTCTCATACTCTTTTACCTTGTTCCTCCTTTGTTTCTCTGTAACGGGTGGAGGGAATTTCTGTACCACTTCATCTAAGTTGATACACTATGTTTGAACTTGGTAAAACTACATACTGTTCCTGTGTTGGAGGTTATTTCCCTCACCCTGTTCAAAACAGTGATAGAATTCTGTTGCCGCAAAATTAGCAATAGTAAACAAAAGGATAATTGCACTTACAATGTATGATTGTTTTGAGACCGTATCAGCGAGTTAGGGAATTCATCTTGGGGCCCTTTTGGTTTACATTGCTTGTTTGGTTATTTGCTCACTTATTCTGAATATGCAACCTGCACCGTTGCTTATTTTCTTATTTGGGAGTGAGAAGGTTGTTCTTTATTGAGCAATTAACTAATGCAGCCCCCATCAAACATGCTCGTTTGTTAAGCAATATACAAATAAGCATGTGAACCAAACGGGGCCCCAGTCTAATGTCCCATTGCATAACTCACTAAAACACTTCTCTCAATCCCTACCCAACCTATCAACAAGGAATCGGCTTCCTCCATAGGAATTGAATCGACGACTTCATTGCACCTAAGTCTTGCACCATTGGTTCAAGTGTCACAGTAAAGCTTGTTTAAGATGGTTCTTATGTAGCATATCCCAGATTTTTTTGGCAATGTTTCCATGTTCATGTTGCTAACAGTTGTCCCTTGACAGGTCAATGTAGAAACTGATGAAAACCAGGAAAATGAGGCTAGTGATGCGGTCGAAAAAGTGTTGGTTGACACTTCAAACCTGTCTGATTTCGTTGGCAAACCTGTTTTCCACGCGGAACGCATATATGATCAGACACCAGCTGGAGTTGTTATGGGTCTTGCTTGGACTGCTATGGGTGGTTCTACCCTTTATATAGAAACCACACTGGTGGAGCAAAGTGCAGGGAAAGGGGCTTTGCATGTGACTGGACAACTTGGAGACGTGATGAAAGAGAGTTCCCAGATTGCCCATACAGTTGCGAGAGGAATATTGCTCGCGAAAGATCCGAGTAGCACTTTCTTTGCCAATTCCAAGCTTCATCTCCATGTCCCTGCAGGGGCCACTCCTAAGGATGGGCCTAGTGCTGGTTGCACGATGATTACGTCCTTGCTTTCTCTTGCCTTGAAGAAGCCTGTCAAGAAGGACCTAGCAATGACCGGTGAAGTAACCCTAACCGGGAAAATCCTCCCAATTGGTGGGGTAAGCTCATTAAACCTTGATATTAACTCTGTGTTCCGTATATCAGTGATAAAGGTCAATGTTTCTAGACTGTGGTGTTATCATGCTTTTTCTTGCGATTGGATATTTTCTTATGGCTGTGTTTGTATCATCCATTTGTGGAGGGATTATGGGCCACATGGGATGAAAGGAAAAGATGGGAATTATGTTACTTGGGAGTATGCTCGACGGTTGGATAAGGTTATGAGGTCTATTTGGATTTGTTGGAGATTCACCTAGCAAGTTTGATTTGGAATTTGTATTTACCAGAAGCTCTACATAAAGCTCTCTTATAATAAGTATTAAATGCCCTGAGACACCTTGTAAATGCCATTTTTCAGAAAACAAATGAAATTTGGTAAGAAGTTCGAATATTTAGCGTGTTCCCACGTCCTTGAGATGAAAATAAAATAAAATTGTTTTACGTAAGACACATACTTGCTCCTGGCACCCATATCCGAGTCCGTGTAACTCATGATGGGAAGATAATCAAGTGATGGAGTGAAATTTATTTCTTTGGTTTTCCTGTCATCTTCCTTTCTGTTTATAAGGCCGTCCACAAATTCATGATCCCAGTACATCCTTAACAACGACTGTTTTTAACACTTACGGTTGACCTCATTGCATAATATTTCTTACAATCTTTATAATTGATTGATTGCTCCATAATTCACAGAATTAAATTTCTAAAGATTTTCAAACATTTGGTTTCTAATCCTAGCCTGAACTGGTTCCGATTGATATCTGCCAACTACATTCACAATATTTATGCTGTTTCTTTAAAGACTTTTTGTGGCTCGTGTTACCTCTGACAGATGCATCTTATTGTGCACAAAATCAGGTTAAGGAGAAAACGATCGCTGCGAGGCGGAGTGGTGTTAAAACCATTATATTTCCTTCAGCGAACAGGAGAGATTTTGATGAGCTGGCACCAAATGTGAAGGAAGGACTTGATGTTCACTTTGTAGATGACTACAATCAAATATTTGTATTGGCTTTTGCCGATGAGCAGCATACAGAGAAGTAAGCCACTCTTAATTGTTCTTTTGAGGTCTTCATTTTTCTGGGTTTAGATTTCTGCTCCATAACCTACACATTGGTTAGGCAGCTTCTTTTTCCAATTTTTTCCTTCCTTTTTTCCCCTTCTTTCGACAGAAAGTTTCGAGGCAGAGTATGTAGGAGGAAGCCACAATTATTGATTTTTTGTTGCCCATGTACATTGTTATCTTCCATTTGTATCCTACCTATGCGTTATTGTACGAGGAGATATTCAGATTTTGTGTTGACTCAATATGAAATAAGAAAGGGTATATCTGCAGAGCAGCCAATTGAGGATTTATCCAGATTTGTGTTTCATTAATTTTCTAGGACTAAACGACTGGTGACGTTCATAGTTTTGGGGAAGAAGTTTTTTCGACATGGATGTACTTTGTATCACTCCTACTTTGCAAACCAAACCAAACCAAATCAAATCAAGCCTTCAAGTTTCAATCAATTGGCGTTGATTACATAAATTTACTGGTTTCAATGAGATCAAGGACGTCGTGTTTTGTGGTATGTAAAAAGTTTAGAGTTTTTTTTTTTTTGTAATTACGGCCTTCAGAATTAATTTTGGTTTATCTCTTAGGTTTATTATTTTAAGTAATCATATAACTCATCATAATTTTTATTGACCGATCTCCCAGATCATTTTAATATTGGTGCTATCCCATCAAGAAAAATGTAAAGTACGATTACTAGGTTAGCTTCAATTGTAGTTGAGTTGTTTTAAGAGTCTTGCCAGTCTTTTTCTGCAGCATGTGCTTGCTGTTACATACACTTTGTACGTTATTCTACCGCATCGTAGTTGTGCTTTCTGTGTAAATATTTCTTGTAATGTAACAAAAAAAACCCACCCCGTTTAAGAAGTGATAGATGAATAAATCTAGTTGCACATCCAATTTTATGCATATAAGTGTACACATTAGCACAAGTGTAAAGTGTGAAGTTTCCACAGCACTGCACAGCCAATTTAGGTGTGGGCACTGTCACACTTGTATGTCTATATGTGTAAATTTGGTGTGGAGCTAGAATGATTGTAGATAGATAGGGGTGTGGAAAACAGACATTTCCTTTAAGAAGAATGAAAAATGGAAAAAAGGATCACCACCCAAATGGAACTGGCAGTCTAGAAATTGGAATGATATAAGATGATGATGTTTAATGGTGTAGAATATTATTACTATTTACTACTGTTAAGTAATGTTCTCAGTTTTCCATTTTTTGTTAATCAAGATTTGAAAACCGATTTTTGTTTATTTTTATTAAGAGTAAAAATAAAAATATCTTATGAACAATACAAAACAAAAATCACATAAACATGTTTGGCAATATTATTTTGTTTGTTCCTTGCATTATTATCAAAATAAAGTATTTATGACAAATTATATGTTACAAATAACATAGAACTCTTATCTTTTTGGATAAACATAGAACTCCTATCATATAAACTGTTTTCCCCCAAAGACTAGTATGAGAGATATTTGGAGGAGGATCGAAATAATAATTAATTGCCGAAACCAATGAATAAAGCCATTCATTGATGCCATTTTAATTACAGTTTTTTCTTTGTCTATGTAAGTTATTGAAATCGAACTCCGTTTCAAACCACAAAGACCGTAACAAATAAATGAACAATATGAGCATAATCGGTTTTGAGATTTTCGAACCCTAAACGAACTTGTAAAATAAGATTCTATGTATTTATTAAAAATATTGATAAAGTAATGGTAACTTCAAAATCATAACTTTGTCTTCTTTCGAGAGTCATGTCTTCGCTGTGACAACAAATCAAAGGACTATTGTGCATGATTTTTTAATTTCTTTTTGCACTAATTGAAAGGAAGTATGTACTTTCTTTAAATAGACAAAGTTAAGAAGTTACTATATCAATATGTAATACAAGAATTTTTTCTTCACATTTAACGGATTTAGTTTAGAACTTAGCTTTAAATATTTAATTTTAAATAATTTTGATAATTTTGCTAAAGTAAGTGACATCTCATAAAAATATTTTTGAATTTAGTGCAACATTTTCAACATAAATCATACAATTACAAAAATACCAACCAAAAAAAAAAAAATGTAAACTTGAAACTGAGCAAAACAAATACCTATTCTAACAATAAGTCAAGTTTTTCTTAAAAATTGCATATTAAAGTACTTTAATCTAGCCACTTAGGCCCTATTTTGTGATGAAAACTTATAATTGGCTTATTTTGTCAAGACCCTTTAATTTTTTGGTATTAAGAGGAATCCCTTTTAGCAAAAAAGCCTACTAAGGTGAAATTAAGTGGTTTTTTTTCTTAAAGATGATAAATTTATTTATTTATATATTTCGATTATTCTTGTCAAAAGCAACAGAAAAAGTAATAAAAAATTCAAAATATGAAAACGTCTGCTACAACGAACCAAATAAAATATTTAAGCCTTAATCATGCAAATCTCACCAAACATAAAAAGTGTTCACAAAAAAGACAAATTTACATGAAGTGTGTTTAACGTTATCTTAAAATTGCTTTAGTTGACATCAATGGTCCAAAGTCCAACCAGATGCTCGTATCCATCCTCCTCTAGTGTTCATGCCTTCAAGGAGTTAAAGATGTCACAGAGTCTCTCCATAAAATTATTTTTCTCATCCTTCTCTCATATCTATCTAGGGCTTCATATACAGATATTTCCATATGCAACTCTTCCATACATAAATAAACTGCAATAATATTTTTGAATAATGACTTAAATAACTCAACGGTCCAATAATACAATGGCTAGTAAACTCAATGATCAACATAGTTATATAGCCTATACATTACTGTGGGTAATAAACTCAACAAGAAATCATGAGTTACTAATAGGTTGTAACATCATACTACATCAAATAATTAAAATATATCAAAGTTTTACAACTTTTAAATGATTTCCCACACGCTTACGATTTTGTACTTCAACTTTTTTTTTTTTTTTTTTTAAAAGTATTTCCAATTAGTACACATGCATAAATATCATGCCCAGGCGTATTTTCAAATTCCAAACTATACTCCATAAAAAAGGGCAAATTATAATGAACCCCCTCAGAATAAATTATATTAAACCCCGTCAAACTCTCATCCATTTTCACTTTACCCTCTTAAACTTTGAAATTCGGCACTTTGCCGCCTTCATCTTTCTAAATTTCCGATTGTTGGAAATTACTTCAGTTTTATGAATTTGAATATAATATCTTTTTCTAAAAGACACATCTCTTAATTCAGTTGCACTTTTCACTAATGGACATGATATTTCAAATTTTGATAGTATTTAAAATCAATAGTCATGTCTTTCTATTTTAAGGAATTCAAATGTAAAGGTGGTTTCAAACGACATGGTTTTTGTGAAAAGAAACACGGACTTCGATAAATGTAGTGTTGTCCCTTAAGTTTTTGAAAGGGGTATTGAATTCCATTTTCTCTTCTATTTTGCATTACTTTCCTATATTAGTATGTGCAATCAGAGAAAGACTTGACATGAAGAGACTTGGCAGCCCTGTCTTCCACTGATCATGTAACGTTGAGACATCATGTGAGATTTGGGTTATATCTTGGAGCACTAGTCATCCATCAGTGTAACACCCCAAAATTTGAAGACGTTAAATATGGAGAATAACTAAAACACAAACTACCCTTCATTTCATATTAAGAGAAAAATATGAGTTTGGTTACAAAATACCAAATTAAGACCTTCCAAAAAGAATTGCATCCACAATGATTTTACAAAGCTCTAAACCTACTTTAGGTAAATCATGGTGTAATGAGTTCTTCTTCGGGAGTGTTGTCATCAATGGCAAGAAACTCAGATTCCTCAACTCCATCTTTGGTACCTGACGTGCAATGCTAATGGTAGAAATATTATATCACGAGCTATGAGGCTCAATAAACAGTACTACGTGTATTTTCTAATTTATGTACATGATTACAGGCATGAATGTGCAACATATAAGGGAAGCAATAACATGTAAGTGCGGAAAATTAAATGAATCATGTGTAGTCAAGGTGTTATATTGTTATAAAATCCCAAAGTCAACTACTAAGTCTATGTTCCCAATGTTCTCAGTTACTAAAAATCCACAAAGATTGAAGATAACGATTGTGATCATTTACATCTCAAATCGGGCTGACATAAGTATTGCATATAAGTCAAAAATTCCATAGTTCTCGTATTGTGAGGCTCTTATTTGATATGGTCCTGACATCTATGCTGACCATGTTTCCGACCACATCGTTCCCAAACATTGGCTCCCATCCACGAGTAACATGTTCTTACTTGGATGAGTCTGAGGTGGACAAGCTTGTGGAATTGGGGTGGATCTGATCGCGTCCAGAATAGCTATAAGCAGCTGGGTGACCTCATTTCCTCCTATAGTAGCGTAAGTATTTCCAATAACTGGGCGAACGAGCATGAAACGCCAGGGGCATGGGGAAAAAATACGCACCATGAGCTGAGAAGTCCAATAAGTTACTCTACCCTTAAATTTCTTTTTGAATGTCTTAGATTTATGAACAGTAATATCAGAGTGTGTACACATGCAAAAAATAAAGAAGCAATATAATTAAAAGTGCGAAAATTCAATATTATTATGACAAGTTATGAAAAGCAAATTCTTAGTTTTATCCGATATACTTATAAGTCCTTGAGTTTTAATCTATTTCTCTAAATTGTCCTCAAAATCATGAATATCCTCCTATGAGCTTTAACCCATTGATTCCATAAACAACGTTGAAATGAAGTCCCGTTTGATGACAATCCTGACCATTATGCTAACCGTGCTCACCAACCGCCATGCTCCTAACCACCATACTCCCGTTCGTTATGATCTCAATCATTACGTTATCTTGTGAATTTATATTTTTTAATATTGTGCAAAAAACTAAAGTACACCCTATACTGACATGACAACTGCTAGACAAACAAAATGCACGCTATTGCTAAATATAATACGGACCAAGCATAATTTGGCTAAAATGCATGACACGTCTAAATGTAACGATTGGCTAAATATATTGCTTGGGTCAATACACCTTTGGTTCAAGCTAGTTCAGCTCAAGTTGCATCACGATACAACACATTCTCATGAAGAATATATGTCATAATCCATAATTTAAGATTCTAAAAGTTTCCACAGGCGTATATCCACAGGATAGCCTGAGTACTAAATATCCATTTCTAGTTTAATTTTGGTGATTCTCAATAAGTAATAAAGCTTAATCTATAATCATGCTAAAGATCATCTTACAGAATAACAATAACAATTGTTATCACATGATGATAGAAATACGATAAATGAAATAAACATCACATTAACAAACATACATTCTTATTGATTCCAAGCTTTGCTAGGCAGCAGGTTTTAGCTAGCAAGATGAGTTCTGCTAGGCAGACTTAATTCGACAAGGTCTGTTAGGCGAGGTAAGTTTCTATTAGGCAGGGTGAGTTCTGCTAGGTAGATTCAATTCTGCAAGGCTTGTTAGGTGAGGTGAGTTTCTGTTAAACAAGGTGGGTTTTGCTAGACAGATTCAGTTCAGCAAGATCTGCTAGGTGAGGTAAGTTTCTGCTAGGCAAGGTGAGTTCTCTATTAGGCAAAGTAAGTTTCTGCTAGAGAAGGTAACTTCTTTGTTAGGCAAAGTAAGTTTCTGCTGGGCAAGGTCTTAGCTCGGCTAAGGATTCAACTTTACAAAGTTCTAGACAACACCGGTTTGTCTTTAACCTTTGGCCAACTTTCATAATTTTTTTGAAGGAGCTCTGGAGTTGATTTTCGGGCATTCAAAGGGATAAGCAAGAGTAAGAAATTACTTTTACTAAGACTTAGAGCTTGATTTGTAGATTTGGAAGTAAATTTGAAAAAAAAAGGCCTTTCTCTCTCTCTCAAATTTCTCCCTTCTTTCTCTATCTTTCTCACTTCCTCCGTGTTCAGAAGTTTGTATGAGGCAAAATGATGAGAATAGAGATGGTATATATAGGCAATTTTGTGCATGATGTTGATTTTGACAAGTGAGAGATTTTTAGTAAAAAATGGTGCATCAATAGAGTGCAAGCTTAGTTTTTTTCAGAGGTTTGATGATCTAGGGAGGACAATGGTTGGTTGGGGTGATATGAATAAGATAAATTTTGAATTTGGTGGAGTTCCTATGAATCTTTAGATTTTACATGTGTGTGTGTGTGTTCGCATTCTGCAAAAAAGAGAGAGATGGTGGTGGTGATGATGGAATTGAATTTGGTGAGAAGTAGGATTTAGAGTGGTGGGTGTCATGATGTTATGTATAAATACATGTGGGTATACTCTATATTATACATGCATGTGACGTATTATGGTAGCATACGTATATGGTATATATGAAGTACATGTATTATTCGTATTAATTTAATCCGACCCCTTACACAAAGCCTGGCTCCTCCAGCTTAGGTTTCTCCTCTTTTTGCTCTTCTTCATTTAGCATGAAAATGCTAGGAATAACGAAATTGTTCCATGAGTAATGAAAATTAACGAAAATTCATACCCAAAAAATAAGCCTAAGATACGAATAATATGATAGATAATTGATCAGAGTAAACAAATAGAGTAAATAAAAAATAAACAGAGTAACAAACAACGAAATTAAACATGTAGTTTTGTTATGAATTTTTAAATTAAGTTTATAGGATTCTACACCTTAGAAATTCAATCTTACCCTTCGACACTAGCATAGGGAACTCAATTGATATTGACCAGGCCTTACGTACCTAGGGTTCCGTAGTCTGAACTTGAAATACCCGACTTAAATACTAACTCGGTAAGGAAGAGACCTTCTATCGTCCACTCAAGTTAATAACTATCTCACTCTATCTAAATTACATGAACGTGGCTACACCAAGTTAAGTACCAACGAACCTTAGTCGCTTCTCATTATCGCTCAAAAATTTTCAAGACACTGGCCATTACTCCCTTGGGGTCTAGAGTTGCAATCGTAGACGTCTCCGAACTCACCTCCAAACAACTCCAGCTACTCTTAGCTGGGGCCCTTGTAATAGGATGGCGCCCAATCGAACAAAACATGAGACAACGCCCATATAATAACAACATTATCACGACGAGCCATCTCAAATCAATTTACTTTCTTTCCATTAACGAATCACTTAGTTTGTATCTACACATGAACTCAGTTATAATGAACTCCCGAGTTCCTCCTCTTTCATGTCTCAAGCGTCACTCGAACCAGTATTCCTAACGTATGATTTTAAGTTTTCTCCACATTCAAACAATAACAATTTTCAAAAATTTGGGCAGTATAACGACTATAACTAGGACTAACCAAAATTTCAACAAAGCAAAATAGTGCCATAATCAACAATCCAATTACCATTCATAATCTCAACAACAATGACTAATTATCTAAGCAACATGGCAACATAATTATATAAAATATGATCGGGTTGACAATTTTGCTCTCAGAAAATTTCATAGGAATTCATAGACATCATGATGCCTAAGAGTGCATGCATGTGCGAGTGTAGTGATTTTCATTAAGGTTGTGAACACCGTCGTATCGTTTTGGCATAAAAATGGTACCAAGTACATATAATATCGTTGATTTTTTAGTACATAGTTGAGAATAAAGGAAATAATAACATAAAGTACAATTAACAGCTTTGTACCTATCTCATGTTAACTCATCGCTATGTACTCTTATTCTATCCTACTCTCAGCTAATCTCTCCTATTTAAACAGTTGTGAATATTTGTCTTGCATCTGCCACTTCTTCTCTCATGTTTCCTTCTCCACTTCATAGCAGTGCTACCTAACCTTACAATACATACCCTGCTGAGCAGCTACCTCTAGAATAAAGATGAGAACCTCAGTGTAGACCCAAAAGTCTATAAGTCCATATCTCCATTTGGCGACACTATTCGCCACTCGTCAACTGGCATCTGGGTTTGGCACCAATCAACTAGTACCACCGTCCCCCTGAACTGATCAAAATCCTCCAGCACATCCACACGATAACGCCGAATAAGATAGTCAAACATGTAAATCGGGCCAAGGAAATATGGCGTTGTCAATGCCTTGAAGCTACGCTGAACCAAAGGCAGAACCCTGGCGTACACCAACGTCCTGGGAGGTTAGATCGGTGTGCAATTCCACCATCACACCTGGTTGTCTATAACAGGTTGCAGTGAGGGTGGTGGTAACACACTGATAAGCACCTCCTCTATATTCTCATCCTCCGGCTGATCCGGTCTGTGTGCTTCTGGTTGCTTATCTACAGTGGCTAAGTCTCTCCAGCCAGCAAGTACTGTACCTGACAGTGGTCCGAACAACTGTTGTGGTGGTCCAAACACAGGTGTAGCCTCGCCCTTCAAGGATCCTCCTCTTCTGGATCTTCAATCCAGTCAGCGAAATCCTCGAGATCCCCATCAAACACCATATGTGCATCAATCTCTCGGTTATAATTTGACATTTGACAATGTAAAATAGTTATATGTTAGACTTACAGTAGTAGCACATAACAACTAAAGACCATAGAATAACTGAAATAATTGAAGAACTGAAGACAAAAACTGGTAATTGAAGTGTCTAACTATCGCATAACTAGTAAAACACTCGAAAATGTGAGCTATCCATCTACCCAAGGTTGCACTAAAACTCTAATACCAAGTTGTAACGCCGACAACGTTAATTAATTCTTTTTAATATCATTCTATTTATCAAAATAATTATTAAAAGACAACCCTTTTATTTATTAAAAGTTTAAAAGCAAATTACATAGTCTAGAATGGAAATGATCAAAATACCCCTTTTGGGTTTACATGTTTATTTAAAATAAATAAACAAAGCTCTTAAGGTAAGACATTCACGTGTTGAATTCTTCCTCTGTGGTAGCTGACACTTCATGTTTTGTTGGAAACTCTATCTACTCGTTTCGATCTGGCATAAAATGTCAAGGATAGAGAAGTTGTTCCAGTGAGTAATTAAACTCAGTAGTAAACATTATTCAAAAATCAAACCCAAAAGGCAGCCAATCATACAACATAATATAAGCAATAACTGAATGAAACTGAGCAAATTAAGTAAACACGTACGTATTCTATGCTTTCTTTCTTTTTAATTTTATAGGAAGTCCATCGAGGAAATTCATATCTTACCCAACTATTTAGTATCAGGCACTCAATTCACATTGATCAGTCTTTATAGAGCCCGTAGTTAGAGGTTATGTTCTCGACTTGAATATCAACCCAGCAAAGAAAGAACCTTCTACCATTCTCTCGAGACAATATTCGCCACACCCTCACTAGATCCGATCGAAACGTGACGTCACTAGGTTAGATACCAACAAACCTTAGCCACTTTTTTTTTTTACTAGCTCAAGGACGCCTAAGACACCGGTCATCTTTCCCTCGGGGTCAAGAGCTGTTTTCACAGATATTTTCGAATTCATCCTCAACCGTCTCCATCTATTCTTAGTTGAGGTCCTTTAAACAAAAGGGACAACGCCCTATGAGACTCAAACCCACATGGAATATTGGGGCTTGAACTTAGAAACTAATTAAGCGAGACTGATAACCCCCCTCCTAACTCAACATTAGCATGACAGCCTCGTAATCTTTTTTTATCTTTTCCTTTTTAACATTTCTTATTGGGTTCTACACAATTTCACTATCTTATAATATTCACCAAACACCATTTGCTACCTTGTTTAGGTGATATTGAAACAGGTGTCCCTAACATTGAATCTAGGTTTTCCCACAACAACCCCCAACTACAATCATGCTCACAAAGTTATCAAACCAATAGTTGTTCGATAATTTTACAGAAATTCGAGCAGCATAACGATTGTATTAGAATCAATCTGGCATCAAAAAGATCTTAGTATCAATAACTCTTTGGGCGGCACGACGACCATACCCGGTAAATCCTATAACTCCAATTTAGTCAGAATTACACAAATCTAGACTATATCATGATGTTTGTTCTAGCATCATCAACAAATAGTATCAAACATGGTTAATCGGCTCGCACAAAATTCCACGGGTACCCGTGAACTTAAAATAAGTGCAATGGATGCATGTGTAGTGTGAACATGCTAACGTGGTGTCATTTCAGATCTGGATAGTGTGCCATATAGACTAAACAACATTCTGTAAATTTTAAAATTTGAACAGGTCGCTCAAGCGACCTAAGCTTGCTGAAGCAAGCTCCTTAATTTCAGATTCTGACAGAAGCTCATTTGAAACAGAATGGTGTTTTGAAAATTTAACAAGGTCGCTTGAACAGTCTAGAGCTCGCTTGAGCAAGTCTTTATTTTCAGAACTTGTAACTTTTCTATTTTTTGGAATTAGTTCTTGAACTAAACCCTAAATCATGCATTCTAGAACAAAAACTAAAATTAAAAACAAGAATCAAAACCTAAAAAATTGGAGGTAAAGAACCCTCTCTTGATTGAAGCAAACACACAAATTAGAAGGGTTAATTTCGTGAAAATCAGACAGAACTTCGATCTAAGGTTGCAAGTGAAGAAACACTTCTTCTCTCTCCTCAAGAACTACAAAAATCCTCACAGACTCTCTCTGAAAACTTTATGATTTATGATTATGTAAATTAACAAATATGCCTACAAATTCTATTGGGTTTTACAAACCTCCAGGGAAATCAATTGCCATGCAAACCTAATCTAACATAAATTTTGTTTAATTCCTTCAAAATCCCACACTAATTAACATAAAAACTCTCATTAGTATGATAATACGTCTTTAAATCAAAAGAATCTAAGGGGGATTTCTTAATCAGTCATGAAATCGCGAGTTAATGGCCATGAACACATAAAACCTCAAAAGACTCTAGCTTCGAAGTTTTTGTAAACCAACAAGTCACTCGAGCGGCCTCATAAAATTCTGAGTTTTCGTGATTAAATAATTAAACTTAGGAATTATCAATTAATATTAATATTTAAACTTTTGTTTAAAAAGTACGGGTTATTGCAAGGAGGACTAGACCTTTGACTTTCAACGTCAGAGATCATGTCTTCTTGAAGATCTCTCCTTGCTGAGGGATTATCAGGTTTGGAAAGAAGAGGAAGTTATCACTGCGTTACGTTAGACCATTTGAGATCTTACAATGTATCAAAGAATTTGCCTACCACCTAACATTTCCACCTCCGATTGATTGTGTACGCAACGTGTTTCATGTAGCCATGTTTCGAAAATACATAGCATATCCAATCCACATGCTCAACTTGAAAGAAGTCACTATCAATAAAGATACAACTTATGAAGAACAATCCGTACGCATCATCGACCTCGGAGAGAAGACCTTACAATGAAAGATCATTCGACTTGTACAGTATTATGGCGTCACTGTAATATTGAAGAATCTACATGGAAGATAGCAGAAGTCATACAAGCAATTCACCCACACCTATTTTATCACGATACTTTGTAATTGTGAGAACATAATTTGTTACAAATATAGGTTGTAAAGAACCTTTTTACCTTGAAAGATTATTATTGTTTTTTAATTAAATATTTTTGTCTTCCAAAACTTTTAATGAATTATTAATTTTTATTAATCGAGATGTATTTAAAGAATATAATAATTAAGATTTTTTTAAACATTTTAATTTTTTTAAATTTTGTTTATATTTTTTTATTTAAAAAATTCTTTCTGTCGAGACATTGAATAATTTAAAGAAGACCCACAAAAAAAACAGATACAAAATAAGTTAAAATTGAAACAATAATTATAAAAATTTAGGCAAACCAGCCTGAGAAAAATAAAGCAGAAATCAAATGCAATAACTGTTTCAAACTTAACCCGCCCGAGTTGCACCGAGCCCGATCTTAATATGTTCTAAAAGGTTGTTACTTCAAATTTACAATGTCGTAGACAATAGTGTCTCTAGGGCTTACGGCAGAGCTTCCTATCTTCCCTCTCTACCCTACCATTCGATTGCCTCCGCTTCAGCCTTCCGCAGGGCCACCACCAGTCCACAGAGTTTCAGTTTCCAGGTGATCTCTCTCTCCCCCTCTCTCAGCTCACCGTGTCTCACCAGCCCACGATCGACTTCTCTGTTCCCCTCACTTGGCCGGTCGACCACCTCCCGAGCTACTAGCCAAGCCACAACTGCTGCACCCTCGACTATGATATATCACCATTTAATTGTAAACATAAGATGAGAGAAGGGAGAGTTGTTGGTTGCAGCTGAAGGGGAAATGGGGCGGTAGAGTGTAGGGATTAGGATGGTCGGTGTGAAAAGGACACTGTTTTTTTTCTTTTCTTTTTTTTCATGGTGTACATTTTGTGTGCGTATAATTACTGGTATCATAATAGTACGAAAAGTAAGATTTTGTGCGAGTACTGAAATGTGGGTGGCAAGAAGCTACGCCAAGCTGCAAAGTATAAACCCTAATTTCGTGAACAGAGTATATAAACCCTAGCTAATCCAGTTCACTATCCAGCCCCTAGCATAATCCCTAATTTCATGAATAAATACTCACCTCCTCAATTGTCCCTCTCATTGTTAGGATCGACCATGGCAGGAGGGAAGATCAAGAAAGAAAAGCCCCATCGTGGCGGCACTGCTGCCTCGGCAAACCCACACTACCAAGGGGGCATACCGTTTCACAAGTCAAAGGGCCAGCACATCCTGAAAAACCCTTTGCTGATCGACACAATCATCGAGAAATCCGGAATCAAGAGCACTGATGTTGTCCTTGAGATTGGTCCCGGTACCGGAAACCTAACAAAGAAGCTTCTAGAAGCCGGAAAATCCGTCATCGCAGTTGAGCTTGATCCCCGTATGGTCCTCGAGCTGCAGCGCCGCTTCCAGGGCACCCCATTCTCCAACCGACTCAAGGTAAGTTTTGCTGTGTTTAGAATTCTTTCCAGTTTTGAGTTTTGTTTATTGTGTTCATATGCGTATGTATGTTGAGTTGTATACTTGATGTATGTATTATTTACTCGCATTTGGGGTATATTTGGTTGGATTTAATGAACATTGGAATGAAATCGTCATTTCGAAGGAATACCTATTCTCATGTTTGGTTGGCTAACAAATAATGGAATGACCATTCCAAATGGAATCACCATTCATCTAAGTAAAGGAATAGTCATTCCATTAGAAAACTAAGGAATCGTCTTTCCATTCCTTCCCCATAACTTTTTAAAGACAAGCATACCCTTTGATGATTTTTATTTTATAGTGGTTTTGTATCCTTGAAATTTTTAACACAGATCCATATAAATGTGTGTGTCTTGCATATATATAATTCACACACACGAGCATGGCCAAAGACAAGGGAGTAGTTTTGAATTATATTTTTCGAAAATTTGCTCAAAATTCTGTTCCTATTCTCTTTTTTGAAAGGGGAAAAATTATGGAAAAGGATAATTTGGCCATTGTATTATCAATCCATTCTAGTGAGACATCATCTAATAAACCAAGCATATGAGTTGGAATGAGAGTTGCATTCATGAAATTGATTCCTAGCCACAACCTAACATAGGATGGGGAATGATTATTCCATCCTCATTCCATTCTGTCACACTAGAGGGTGTGTGCACATAGAAGTGAACTCCACATCTCTGTTCCTTCTGATTCTTCCCTTATTTACTGTGTTTCCTTTTTGTTGCTCTCCTTCTCATTTGTCTTTTGGTTTTTAATGAAAGTGAAATAGTACCAATGTGAAGTAGTACGAGCAAATCTGTCCGTAGTCAGGGGGAAAATTTAGGTCTATAAGAATCTCTGATTACGGTTAAAAGTGGGGAACAGTAAAATGGTGGTTTGCGTACACTACTGAACTCAGCATTCGTTAATAATCTGGCTTTGCAAACTTGTGATTTATATTTGCTTTACTACCTATCAACAATTTTGGACTTGGGGGTAGGATCCTAACTAGATGATCCTAAGATTGTCACTGATAATATATTATCGTATTTTTTAAAATTGAAGTCTGTAGGCTGCATATTTTGTGGTTGGACTGTATTTGGTATCTTTAGTTGAGAAGCAGTTTTGCGGTCATAGCATTCACACTGAAAAAGCTGCCTTCGAATTGTAAGGCTTTTCCGATTGACTAAGATACGGTGTTATTTTTGTCATCACATCTTCTCATGGTGAGTTGTATCGTTTTGATAATCTTTATTCTAGTAAGATTTCTGGGCTACTCATGAAGCTTGTTCATTAACTTCATTACAGTGACTCTTTAGGAATGTTGAAGATATTTATCGACATAAAATTCATTGTTTCTGGCAACGATAACGTGATGCAGGTTATCCAAGGAGATGTGCTCAAGTGTGATCTCCCATACTTCGATATCTGTGTTGCTAATATCCCTTACCAGATTTCCTCTCCCCTCACGTTCAAATTGTTGGCCCATCGACCATTATTCAGGTGTGCGGTAATAATGTTTCAGAGGGAATTCGCCATGAGACTTGTTGCTAAGCCTGGTGACACTCTCTATTGCCGTCTTTCCGTGAACACCCAACTCTTGTCTCGAGTTTCTCATTTACTAAAAGTTGGAAGGAACAACTTCAGGCCTCCACCAAAGGTTGATTCTTCTGTAGTTAGAATTGAGCCAAGAAAACCACAGCCTTCTGTGAGTTTCAAAGAGTGGGATGGTTTAGTCCGGATTTGCTTCAACCGAAAGAACAAAACCCTAGGTTCGATATTTAGACAGAAATCGGTGTTATCAATTCTAGAGAAGAACTATAAAATGTTGCAAGCATTACAACTTTCTCAGAACGGATCATTAGAGGGTACCGAGATTGCAGTGGACATGTCCACTTTGGGGGACACAGGTGAGGAGTTAAGTATGGACATCGACGACGAAAGAGAGGAGATGGAGGTAGAGGAGGGGGACACAATAGCGTCTGATTTTAAGGACAAGATTTTGGGTTTGTTGAAGCTGGGCGGTTTTGATGAGAAAAGGTCATCCAAACTCGCACAAGAAGATTTCATGCACCTGCTCTCTGTGTTTAATAAGGCTGGAATACATTTTTCTTGATTGCAGGGTTAATAAGCAAGTTCTCCCCCTTTTCCGTTTTGTTAGTTTAGTTTTTGTCTTTCGTGATTTTTTGTTCCAATTTTGTTTTATATTTTGTTCCAATTTTGTGTAATGGTGGAAGCAATACGTTGTCTAGGGATCAGGCTTTTTGAGTTGGGTTCTACTTCTTTGTGTTTCTGCGTAGGAGTTTCTATGTTATTTATTCGCATTTCGACATGCTTATTAATAGTCACATTTTCTTGTATGTTACCTTGAAGGGGTTGTTTTTCTTCTTCTTGAGTTGGGTTCTACAGTGAAAAGCCATTTTGTGTTGTCGAACAAATGTCCAACTTGACTTATGACTGGTTGGGCGTAAAGCTATGTTTGGCTTCCACTGAGTTTGTTATTTAAGTCTGAAAAATTTGCACAGAAGAAAGGAGAACTTTGACATGCTCCAGAAGAAAGGAGCAAAATAATTTATGTTATGAACTCCATTGCCACAGAATAAATTATGAATGAAGTAGCAGAATGATTTGCACAATAGAAAGAATCCTATAAACTATTTGATATGAAGTCAAGGATCCTAATTGCAGGGTCAAATAAGAAGTTGCAGAAACATCCACAATTAGTTTTGAATGTGTGAAAATTGGTCATAGTTACAAAGACAGTTCGAAAGTTATGAACTATTCGTATCACATCCGACACTTTGAGCGAGGACACATGTTCGATGTTTTAATTGGATATTTACTTGGAAAATAAAGTCAGTATTTCAGTTTAATTCAAAACTGTAAGTGGTACCTCGCAATAAAATGTCACATAAAGCTCCAGAATATATATATATATATATATATATATATATATAAATGATTATTCCTCATGAAGGGCTTGTGGCCTGTGGGTTGAAGTTAAGCAAAAGAAACAAGGTAAGTTCACAGAATAATTAGAAATTGCAAATCTTCTAATTCTCATCCAGTACCAGTCGTGAAGTTGATTACAGGTTAAACAATTATCGTGACTCAAACTAAGATCTCTACTTTATTTGCCATTTATATTTTAAGACTCAGTCACGCGAAGGGTAGAGTAGACCAACCAAAATTCTTGAGTGGGTGATGGATCGGCTTAAGGAACTCTTTAACTGCTTGCTGGGGCTATTCTTGTTGCGAAGGAAAACAATTCTTTTGAAAGCATGGATCAGTCAAAGGCATACCACCCCTCCAATATTTAACTTAGTAACGGAGCTAGCTACAAGACTTTGTTGAATTGAGTGAAGCAAGCAAGAAGAGAAAAGCTAAGTATTGCTTGCTCAATATGAGTTGAATGTGCAAAGTTGAGATCCCATTTCCTTTAGCATGTTGCTCCTACTTCTATAGGCCCCAAGTGAGACCTAATTAACCGAGAATCCATGGTTTCGGATCATCATTGTTCCTCTAACGTTAGTTCTGTCACAAGCTTTGTTGATAATTGGTTAATTGGATAGGACCGGACACTTGTTTGATACTTTGTTGAAAATAAAATTTTCAAAAATAGGATTATCAAATCTTGTGATATTCAGTACGGTATACGGTCATTGTAACCGTACACATCGATTCATATATGTTTAATTAAATGGTCAACATAATTTAATTAAATTAACTTGACCATTAAATTTTGATGGTACTCAGTTTGATGTACGATTATTATAACGGTACACATCAGTGATATTAATTGAATTAAATGACTACACTCAAAAAAATTTAATAGCTAAATTTGTTGCAGTCATTCCTAAAATAAATTGCTCGAGTTTCACTAATCAAACCTTGGTTTAGGCTAATGTAGACTAACATGTAAATAAGCAATTGCGTCTTCTTCATATTAATTGCAGGGACATCCTGAAGTTTCGAAAAGTGCAATCACCATCTATGTTTTAGAAACTATTAGACCATTACTCCTGTTGTTAGTTTTTATTAATTTTTGTTAGTTTTGCCTTTAAATTTGACCATTTTGTCCTTTATTCACACTGACTCTCTTAATATTTTTTTCAATTTCTTTTAAGGATTTTCTAACACTTTGAACTAGAAATATGTGCCTCGTAAAAATAATACGTATGCCGTGAGAAAATCTATAACGTTTAAAGGCTAAATATTTTAAAATATTATCTGTTTGTTTGATAAGGGTATAATAGTAAAAACATTACGAGAACTTTTATTTTAGAAATAAATTTATTTTATTTTCTTCACCTTTTAATCAAGGTGTACTCAAATTAGTCCGAATAACCCAATTTAATATAAATAAATAAACTTCTATTTTTTATTGATTCGTGGATCAATTATTTTTTACCATATATTATAATTAATTTTTTTCATTACGAAAATTTATGCTTATTTTTTTAATAAAAAATTATATTATTTTCGTGCATGTATTTAAAAATTATTTCTACCAATTCAAAGAAGTAAGCAAGATCTTTAAATTGGTGCCAAATTTTTAAAAAATATGTAAGAAAGAATTTTATATTTTAAAATTTTGACACTAATTTATTTTTTTGAATTGGTGTAAATAAAGTTTTAAAATATGTACGAAATCATTTAATCTGAAAAAAATAGTATGAATTTTTCTCAAAACAAATTATTAAGAAAACCATTAAGAGAGTGAGTATGAATGAATGGCAAAAATGATCAAATTTAAGGGAAAAACTAATAAAAACTAACGGCATGGGTGTAATGATATAATAGTTTCTATCATACACTCAAAATTTAGAACACAAGTAATTAAATAAATAAATGAATATTAAAGAATCCTCGCCAAAAGTTCATAAAAAATCTCCCAAAATATCCATTCATGAGGAATATAGTGTTCTACTTTAATCATAAGTACATAGTGGGTCATCTCATCCTAATGAACATTTACATTGAATCAAAGTTTCCAAAAAATATTACATTAAGTCACCAAATCAAAATAGAGTTACAATACATCTTCTTAAAAACTATTATTAAAAAAGATGTTTAATAACTCCATGTATGAGACTTTAAAAAATCATGCAACTAAGCATGCTATGGCAAACGGTGGTAAACATCTGGATCTGTACCTGAAAAGCAATGAAGGGTTGAGTTAACAAGTCTAGTAGAAAAATATATACCAACCTTATATGGATATGAAATGATATGGTGTAACAAGTCAACATAAATATTTGGTAATAATAATTAAGATCATGAACGAACTCATAGTTAAAGGTTAAAAGTGAATCATGTTATAGGATAGCATCAATAAGTTCGTTATGGAGCCATTTATCACACGTCATCATTTATTAATTCAATCAATCATATCATCGTTGCATTTTGATGTTCATACTTAGCAATCCCGTAGGAGACTAGTTCATCAGTCTTAGCATTGCTGTCGGAGAGTCTAATTCAAGGCCTTCCTAACATTCTCGAAGGAGTAGTACAATCACCCTAACATTCCTCTCGAGGAATCTAGTTCATATACCGTGTTGTTCAAGTGTCCCATACATGTCACGTGTCACATAGCAATTTAATTTCATCAATTTAAACTCTCAAAGTAATGCACATGCTTTGTAATAATTGTCTCTAAATTTATAACATATGGTGTTATTTAAGTTGTTATCATACAATGTGAATTCTCAAAATAAGCCAAAAAATTGGTACAAAACATCAACTTTAGAAGTCAACAACTCAAATTATCGATAATAGTTTTAAAAAAAAATAAAATACAGAATTATTGGTAATATAAACACTATTACCGGTAATGCAGGACACTGCACAAAAAATAAAGTACAGAACTACCGGTAATACAAAAACTGCCGATAATACAGACACTACTATCGTTAACACAAAACACTACCCAAAATGATAGATAGAACTGCCGGTAATATAGATACTACTACTGGTAACACAAACTACTGCCCAAAATGATAAATAGAACTACCGTTAATACATGCATTGCTACCGATAATAGCAGCAACTGACTGAAACTACGTGATTTTCTGCAGATTTTCTCAACTTCGATTTACAAGTTCTAAACCAACAACCAAACTCATAAACTAAAAAAAATAAGTCAAACACATATATGAGAGATAAGAGATCCGTACCTCAAGTGTCAAATCGAGAGATTTGAGTTTCAAAAGTAAGCCCTAACTCCAATGGTGGATGAACTCCAAGCAAACTCCCTTCAAGCGAAATGAGTGTCAAATAACTTGAGATATCAACAATATATGGTGTTTCTATGATGGATTTAGGTTGAATCAAACCTTTATGCAAGTATGAGTTTGGGAGGGAGGGAGAGAGAGAGAGAGTAACGGGAGTTGAGAGAGAGAAAAAGTGAGAAAATAGATGTTGCTCCAAAAAAATTTAATGTAAAACTTTTAGAGCTCTAATTACACTCTCACCCTCTAATTATACCACAAGCTACTTACCAGTCCCTTGTCTAACATATACCACACATGAACTCCAAATCATCATATGTGCATAAAATTAATGTACACCCCAAATTTCGGAGACGTTAATTTAAAATAATTTATCAAAAGTCAACTACATTTTCATTATTTAGTCAAAATATGGTTTGATTACAATCATCAAACTTAAAGAAAATTACATAAATGTTTGAAAATACGAGTTCGAAATAAATCTAGGTGAACCACGGGACTACGACGTCCTCCTCAAAAGTACCATCGTTGGTATCGAGGTAAGCAGGCTCGACAGCGTCATTTTCGACACTTGACATGAAAGGTCAAGGTCAGAGAAATTGCACCATATAAGTGATTGATGCTCAGCAAATAAAACCTACCCTTAAACTCAAATTTATGCAATGAATCATATGATGCATGATCATGAAGATAATATGAGCAGTTAATCAAGTATTATGAACAAAGCAATATAATCAGAGTTCGACATAATCATGTTAAATAGTAAGTGAAAGTATTAAATAAGTAAGTACGGTAAATAAATAAAATGGCGACAATATTCTCTTACGTCAACTGATTCGTACTTAAAAGTGTATTTATTTTTCGTCAAAATCGCTTGACTTGCATGCATTTATTGTATATAGATTGCATTTTATGTGATTTTATCATTTAACTCGTGTTTTATTTGTTAGTGTGCAAATAAGATATTTTACAGGGATTTATGAGGTTCGGGATGTTAACGAAAATCAAGTCAAGAAATTGGAAGCAAAAAGTCAAAAATGAAGGTATAAGGTCCAATTACTGGTAGTGAATGCAGTACTACCGATAGTAGAAGATACTGACTTTTGGAGATTTTAAGGTTATACATTGAATTACCGGTAATAAATACTGAATTACCGCTAATAGAGTGTACTGTCTGAATTTGCTGAAGAAGAGAAAAATGAGACAGAATCTGCAATTACTGGTAATAGTAATGCAATTACCAATAATAGAGTGCAGTGTTTGAATTTGGAGAAAAACTAGAATTACCGCAAACGAACATATATTACCGTGAGTATTACTAGTAATAGGGTGCAATCGAGAATTTTTTTGTTTTAAGGTATTTTTATTCTTTATTTTTATCCTTATCTTTTTGTTAGTTTAGAAATCTATTTAATAGGACCCTAGATAGAAATTAGAGGGAGCTTTTTTGTTCGGGAGATAATCATTACTTTTGAAAATTGATTACAACATTTGGTTGGGGATTAATTCAAAATTCTTATTTTTATTTCTAAGTTCATCTTATTCTTGTTCTTGTTCTTGTTTATTTTTCATAAATTCTATTCAATCTATGAATAGTTAATCCTTTCAAGATTCGGTTCGAATGTGAAATATTGAACCGTGATTCAAGGTAAATCAATCTTCATATAAAATTCTTAATTTCTAATATTGTTTTATCAAATCAAGTATTATTTTGAAATCAACTGAAAGTTTTGTAGAATTTTTGCCTGTGTGTAGATAATCTTCATTGGCACACGCAATTCTTAAACTTCTACAAGGTTTTGATTTGAAAACTAAATTTCTCTATCTTATTTATAAAACGGTCATCAATTATTTCTTGATTTATATAAACCTTAATTTTTTCACAATCTGACGAATGTTCGATGTTATAGAACCGGAGTTGAGTTATTTTAGAGGATTGACTTATCACGAGTCACGGTCGATGTGGATCCCTAGAACTGGATCTATTTTCATTAATCAATTTTTTCAATATTTTGTCCCAATATCTTCACACAACCATATTTTTCCAAATCTTTTATTCCTCTCTCCTGATAAATTTTCAAACTACTCGTTCCCTGTGGATTTGACTCCGGACTTCCGAATTATCATGCTACAACCGATCAACTGATCCTATGCTTGGGATACATGTTTTATTGACACCAGTTGACGAAAAGCATTTTTGACCCCGTTGCCGGGGAACTAAGTGGAATTAGAAGTTTATGGCTTCTTCTCTTGGTAGCGACAATTGATGATATTCATTGTTTGCATTTTTTTTCTTAGTTTTATTTGTTTTCTGAAAATTTTAAAAAGACTATGAATAGATGGACTTCCGCGGAGATTTTAATTGTTATCAATATGAGTTTTTGGCGGAAGAAGAAGAGTTTGCGGGCGTAGAGTTTAATACTTGGGGTTCAAATAGCTACCCAAATTTTGACGAGAATTATCATCCAAATTATGGTTGGGACACTAAATATACTGGCGAGCCTTCACCCTTTTACTATTAAGAACTAAATTCTGATTTTTAAAATTATGGGGTGCAAGGCTATTCGGATAATTATTTAGAGTCCTACCGATATACCCCCAATAGGTCGTTGGAGGACACGCTACAAGAGTTTATACAAGGTCAAACATTGATCAACGCACAACAAGCCACGACCAATACACAAACCTCTTGGGCCCTTGGCGACATAAAACTCCAGCTTGATGAGTTGACCATTGCTCTTGAGAGACTTCGACGAGATGAAAACTACGTGAGTGTGCCCGAGGAGAGTCTCTGTTTTGATGATGATGAATGGATACCTCCTGAGATTCCTCCTCCACTCTTTTCGGCACTGGAACCCAATTTAGAGTCTTCGACTCTTCAATTTAATCTCACTGTTGATTTGTTGGAGCCCATAGAACTGTTACCAATCATTGGTCAATCGGATTGTGGTCCCATCTTTGCGTGCGATTTTGTTATAGGAGATGATCCCCCGTGTCCTTTTTCAAAGAGTTGTCTTAAGAGGTTGCTATTTGTCCACCCGTTTCATTATTCTAAAAAATTTAACCGATTTTTTGTGGGTTGCATGACACACATCTTGTGCCACAATCTTTACACTCCTCCAAGATGTTATGTCATGTATCAAATATTTTGGTGGCATGACCCCCAAATTCTTGATTATAAGAAGCGTCGTCGTTGAGGGGGTCTCATCTGGCTAAAAACGTAAAACTTAGCCCTTCTTGGGAGGAAATTCAAGTAGTTATTATGTAATTTTTTTTTTCTATTAGTTTTTCCTTTCCTATCTTTACTTTATTTTCTCTTGAACTAATGAGTGTTTTTGAATGTTTGTGCTTTTTTTTATAGACAGATTTTGCCGTGAAAAATGCTCGGGAGATTCATCGGTGCAGGTATTTTCGTTTCTCTCTCTCGCCTTTACTTTAGTATTTCTCTATGCTTTAAGCATTGAGGACAACACTTCGTTTAAGTTGGAGGGTGGGGACACTTTTGTGTCATTCTTTTAAAAAAGATTCTTTTCCTTGATGTTCACCAATTGTGAGTATTTATTTGCGGAATGAGTCGAGTTTTTGAATTGAAATTCATTGAGGGTGTTAATCTTGCGAGCAAGGTTAGTCATATTTTAGTCGTTTCTCACTTGTCTTGAATAGATTTTTCCCATTATTTCACGTACTTCATGCTTGCACGTTCATTTGGAGACATAGTCGGCATTTAAGTTGAGTACACACTCGTGACGGTCTTTTGGTAAAGTAGATGGCTTGTAAAGAACTACTTTTCTTGAATTTAATCCATGAAAAAGAGAGAAAAGAATATCCGTCTCTGAAGAAAAAAAATTAGAGTACAAAAGATTAAAAATTATTTCACTTGTTCAAAGGAACTGCTCACTGAGTAACCGGAGCTTCTTGTCTAATTCAAGTAGAGAGTTTCGTGTAAAAAGGTAAGTACTTCGCTACCTACTTAACAATCGGACTTTTGGCCTAATTCAAGTGGGAATATTCGTGTCAAACGATGGGTAGCAAGCCAAATAATAGATAGACGTGGCAATATTATGGATTAACTGAATTCAAAAATTGAGACTGCGTCTGTGCAAGTTATCTTCGGTGGCATAAGTATCAATAGTGTGTGTACAAAATTTAAATGTGTGACTGTATCCACTTGTGGTTTTCACTTCACGTATGATTAATGAGTGATCTCTATTCAAGTACAAATGGGAGGATGACTTGTTTTTAGTTTGTAGTTCGCTTGATTAACATTCTTAATAGTTGATGTCCACTCACTTAACTTATTTCGTATTCGATTTGGTTGGACGAAGTGAATGTTAATCGAGTTCAAAGATGTGGTTGATCGTTTGACTTCCGAGTGATCTTGTTATATGGTGTTTGTGGGTATCATCATTGGATAACCCTCACGAGACTTCATTCGTCCTACCGGGACCACCCGGAGGTTCAAAAGACATATTCGTAGTTTAGGTAGTGTTGTAGTTCCATTTCCTAGAGACTAGCAAAACCTAAGTTGGGGGGTGTGATTCGCACTCAAAAGTGTATTTATTTCTCGTCAAAACCGCTTGACTTGCATGCGTTTATTGTCTATATATTACATTTTATGTGATTTTATAATTTAATGCGTGTTTTGGTTGTTAGTGTGCAAATAAGATATTTTATAGGGATTTATGAGGTTCAAGACGTTAACGGAAATCAAGTCAAGAAATTAGAAGCAAAAAGTCAAGAATGAAGGCATAAGGTCCAATTACCGATAGTGAATGCAGTACTACCGGTAGTAAAAGACACTGAATTTTGGAGATTTTAAGGCTATGCATTGAATTACCGGTAATAGAGTGCACCATCTGAATTTGCTGAAGAAGAGAAAAATGAGACAGAACCTGCAATTACTGGTAATAGCAATGCAATTACCGGTAATAGAGTGCACTGCCCGAATTTGAAAAAAAACTGAAATTACCGCAAACGAACATGTATTACCGGTAATATGGTGCAATAGAGAATTTTCTTATTTTATAGGGTTTTTATTCTTTATTCTTATCCTTATCCTTATCCTTATCTTTTTGTTAGTTTAGAAATCTATTTAATAGGACCCTAGATAGGAATTAGAGAGAGCTTTTTTTTTTTGGGAGATAATCATTAGTTTTAAAGATTGATTATAACATTTGGTTGTGGATTAATTCAAAATTCTTATTTTTATTTCCAAGTTCATCTTGTTCTTGTTCTTATTGTTCTTTATTTTTCATAGATTCTATTCAATCTATGAATAGCTAATCCTCTCAAGATTCGGTTCGAAGGTGAAGCATCGAACCGTGATTCAAGGTAAATCAATCCTCGCATAAAAATCTTAATTTCTGATATCGTTTTATCAAATCAAGTATTATTTTGAAATCAATTGAAAGTTTTGTAGAATTTTTGCCTGCGTGTAGACAATCTTCATTGGCACACGCAATTCTTAAACCTCTACAAGGTTTTGATTTGAAAATCATATTTTTCTATCTTATTTATAAAACGATTATCAAATATTTCTTGATTTCTATAAACCCTAATTTTTTCACAATCCGACGAATGTTCGATATTATGGAATCAAAGTTGAGTTATTTTAGAGGATTGACTTATCACAAGTCACGGTCGATGTGGATCCCTAGAACTTAATCTATTTCCATTAATCAATTTTCTCAATATTTTGTCCCAATATCTTCACACAACCATATTTTTTCAAACCTTCTATTCTTCTCTCTCCCGATAAATTTTCAAACTACTCGTTCCTTGTGGATTTGACTCCGGACTTTGAGATTATCATGCTATAACCGATCAACTAATCCTACGCTTGGGATACATGTTTTATTAACACAGGTTGACGACAAGCATCAACCCGATGACTTGTTGCTATATTTTAAAACACATGTCCGACCAATCCCATGAGTGTACAAGTCTATTTCAAAATCCAATGTTCGGGTTGACACAAACGTTGCTTGTCATCAAAATTCTATTTCTAAAATAAAATTAAAGTATACTTAAATTTATTTGTAGAAAATAAGTTCACTGTCATATATAAACATACCTTGGATCAATAAGCCTAAGTCAGAAATTGTCACATAAAATGCATACCAGAGGCACCGGTGCTATGTCAAACCACAGGCAAAATATGAAGTACTGCAAAGGGAGGCGTCGATGCTACCAAAAATGTAGCACCGGTGCACCTATGAAAATGCATAACAATGTAAAGTGTTGTGAGGAAAGGCCGATGCTACAAAAAATAAGGCACCAGTACAATAATCATCTTCTACAAAAATACAGTACTGGCATGCATACATGCATTCTTGTGCCAACTGATGAGGCAAGAGCTAGACGGTTTGAGTGGGGACTGAGTCTTGCTATCCGAGAAAAAGCTATGTCTCAAAAGACTGCCACGTATGCAAAGTTGGTGAGCAGTGCACTTACATTGGAGTGCGAGGCATTAGACTCTCGATAGAGGTAGAAACAACAAAGAAGGACCGATCAGGACTAGAGGAAATAGCAATACCAAAGTTCTAATTGGAGTAGATCCTACAGACCACAACAACAACAATCACAAGGGGCTGGACAGATCAGTCAAACAGGGAGCCAAACAAGCAATGGCAGTTAGGGAAATGTAAGAAATGTGGCTGACGTGACTTGTTTCAATTGCAATGAAAGGGTCACATGAGGAGGGAATGTCCACATCTGCCGAATGAGGTTAGGTGTTCTTAAGATTAATTTATTTGTTTTATCGTTTATTTTCTTTACCGGGGATAATTCGGTAGTTAAGTGATAGCTCGACGTTAAATCAATTTATGTTCGGAAATCGGGAAGTGGTCACGGTCTTAAATTTTATTTGTGCTTGAAACCCCGGAGTTGAATTGGACGATAGGTGAGCAATGCACGATTTTTTGGAGTGTTGTAACGTTAGGGAAGTGGACCGAGTAGTATCGAATAATTTTCTTGAGGATAGATATAAATGTGATATTTTGCATATGAGTAGTTCTTGATGTTTTGACACCAAGAAGGTTCTAGCCACCTCTTGCTTAGAAACTAGGCTTATAAATAGCTATTGACGCACCTTAGATTTCATTTCTCGGCCAATTTGAAAGAGAGCTAGAGGGAGAGAAATGAGCTCCATCATCTTTATCATTCACCTGCTTCTTTACCTGATTTGACACGGTGAGTTCCCAAACCCCTTGAGTAAGAATTCATCCAATATTCTTTTTTTTTTTTTGTGTTTTGTTTTTATTTTTTATTTTTTATCTGAATTTTTTATAACAATTCATGTTAGCCATTAGGAAGCCTTATAATCATGTCTATGATAAGAATTCAAGGTTATAAGCTTGAAAAATGGTGGAAAGCCACCTCTGGCTCGTCACTGTCCAGCAAACGGTCAACTGGGTGCAGCAGGTAGATTTTACTTTCAACTTCGGAAGCTTTCCTAGCCCATTTGGCATATCGGATCATCATGAAATTTTAATCACAAATAGACAAATGTCTTGCCTGACGTTTCCAATTTGAATCACTCAATTCTAATGATTAGATTGGAGAAAAGTTAATTTTGGTGAACTAGATCTGTTTTGCACTAATTCTGTTTCAATGAGATTTTACGTTACTTAAAGACCCTTTTAAGATTTTTACTCTTCATATCCAATGTTCCCAATATCTTAAACTACCACCATGTCGAATTTGATAAACTTTGGACATGGATTGGTTAGGCTTCCGAACTGATTTCTGTTGAGGTAGATTTCGGGAAAACTGCCTAATTTTACATTTTGATAATTTGGGACACCAGAACTTCCATTTTGACTCCGTAACCATCCGAACCATTGTACATTCACTTGAGTACATTAGTAGACCCAGTTTGGTCTGTTCATTTTAGGTTTTCATGAATGCCACATTAGAAATTAGAAACTCCAAATGATTGTTAAACCATTACATTTCTTATTATAGGAATCAATCGTGGCATCGGAATCGGTGTAAAACATTAAATTACGTGATGCAACGTGAGGTAAGTCTTGATATGCTTATCCTACTTGCACGTTTAAAAACATGACTGAGCATGTGAATTTGCTAAATCCTGTTTAAAGATCATTTTTATATTAAAAGCATGCTTACGCACGACGCATGACTAATTAACATGTGATACCATGTTATAAGTTGATGAACTTGTTAAGAATGATCATATATTGATGTCACGTGGAACCCAATGATTCCCTGACCATTGAGGTGTGACAAGTAGTGTTTGAAAGAAGGTTGGGTCCCATGGCCAAATGACATTGGATGACATCATGCCAATTCCATATTAGTATTCAAGGGTCGCTCCCTTTATCAGTTCTAGCATATATATCGTTGGTTGATTTCCATGATAAATGCATGATAGACCGTTGGATCAAATAATGTTATAACTCAGGGATTATGGAAACTATGAACTATTTGTCTTGTCCTCGGCCACGGCTTATGGACCAATTTATGAACATCGTTAACATTGTAATAAATTGTTTATAATCAAGAATAAGTCATGATAAACTTGTAAGATTTGTATATCCTAATTCACCCTAGCATTTCGTTAATGTATGTTGCTACACAACATGTTAGGACTCGAGAAAGAACCAAATGGGTGTTAGGTGAAGAATGAGCAGAATGTTTCTTTTTGGTTTACTGCTAGATAGCATGTGTATAAATAAGATGTTGTTTACGTCTGTTTAGGCAACATTTTTAGGCTAGCACTTAATGTTTGTAATAAATAATAGTCATGTGTGTTTTTAATACAACGAATGGTTAATTATGCACGTCCTTAGAGATATTTCAGTTATGCAAAAATGTAAAGCTTCCGCTAAACTCTGATTAACCTTAAAGGTTTAATAAAATAGTCAATTAAATTTCATAAACTCTAAATTAACGTAGAGGCCTCAGTGGGATAGTGCCATTGACCAGTCACTAATCTACCCCAGTTTGTGATGGGTTGTGACGGTCAAGCTTGTGACATAGAAATATCAGGTCTTTGATTAGCTTGTGACTTGCGAGTCATTGAAATGACGGATTTTGACGTCATACTAGATATGGATTGGTTATTAGCTCATAGAGCTGTGATTGACTGTCTCCGAAAGACGATGATTGCCTATTCAACCGACAGAACATGCTTTAAATTTAAAGGGGATAGGCAGGACCCAGCTTCAATGGCACAATCTAGGTGATATGATCAGTTGACTAGTTGGCTAGCAAGTCTGAAGTTGAAAGAGGCAGATAAGAAGGATTTAGGTTTGTTAAAGGTTGTTTGTGAGTTTGCTGATGTATTTTCGGATGACATACCAGGATTACTTCCGAAGTGGGAGATGGATTTCTCAGTAGAGCTGCAACCAAGAACAGCTTTGATATCAGTGGCAACATATCGCATGGCGCCAGTTGAGTTGCAGTTGTGGAAGACGCAACTTCACGAACTTCTCAATAAGGGCTATATCCGACCTTGTATATTGCCGTGGGGAGCACCAATATTGTTTGTAAAGATGAAGGAGGGAAAGTTGAGAATGTCCATAGACTATTATCCACTTAATCAGGTCACAATAATGAAGAAATACCTTTTACCCATAATAGATGATTTGTTTGATCAATTGAAAGGAGTCATTTGTTTCCCAAAGATCGATTTAAAAGATCTGGGTATCATCAACTACGGATCAAAGGGAAGGATATACTAAAGATAGCATTTCAAACTCGTTACAGCCACTACAAATTTGTAGTGATGCCATTCGGATTTACCAAAGCGCTAGTAGTGTTTATGTACCTGATGAATTAAATTTGTGCCTCATATTTTGATAGGTTTGTTGTCACTTTCATTGATGATATACTATTCTATTCCTCATCGAAGCAAGAACATAAGGAGCATTTAAGAATTACACTACAAGTGCTAAGGAAGAACCAGCACTACGGGAAACTCGACAAATGCGAGTTCTGGCTTAAGGAGATCAATTTTTTGGGACATGTTGTCTCTGGGGAAGGTATATCGTTGGATGATAGTAAGGTGCATGCAGTGGTGGACTGGAAGCAACCTACATCAGTTTTCGAGATTAGGAGTTTCTTGGGATTGGTTGGGTACTACAGGAGGTTCATTTAGAACTTCTCTGCAATTGCAAAGCCAATGACTCATCTTACACAGAAGGGGATTAAATTTAAATGATGTGAAGCGTGCGAGAAGGCACTTAACAACTCAAGAAGAGGTTGACCAGTACGGCGATATTGATTATACCTGAAATAGGTGTGGGCTACACTGTATACTGCGACACATCCAAAGAGAGGTTGGGATGAGTACTTATGCAAAATGGAAGGATGATAGCTTATGGGTCAAAGCAGTTAAAGATTTATGAGAAGAACTATTCAACGCATGACTTGGAGCTAGCTGCAGTGGTATTCACGTTAAAGTCATGGCGTCATTAACTATATGGGGAAGAATTTGAGGTATTCACTGACCATAAGATTCTCAAGTACTTGTTTACACAAAAGGACTTGAATATGAGACAAACAAGGTGGTTAGAGTATCTCGAAGACTTCAAGTTCACTTTGTCATATCATCCTAGCAAGGCCAATGTAGTGACTAATGCATTGAGCAGGAAGTCAAAGGCGATAGTAGCAAATTTGACAATCCAAGAATGGAAAATGATGGAGTCAATGAGTGGGTTTGTTCTCCCGCCAACAAAGAGTTCGGAAGGGGCTAGCTGAAACGCCTTGATTGTGACGCCATAATTACATCGTGAGATACTACTAGTATAAGGATTTGACTAGGAAGTATCATTAGCCAAACATTGGATAGCTTCGGGGGAAGTAACGACTGGGTGGGCGATCCGTGTCGACAGATGATTGAGGTATCGATCGAGGTTATTTGTACTAAACATTGGGACCTTAAGGGAATCAGTGCTAAAGGCTTTTCACCAATCCAGTTTTGCTGCTCATCCGGGAGGTAATAAGATATATAAGGATCTTCAAAGACAGTATTGGTGGAGTGGTATGAAGAAAGACGTTGTCAAGTTTGTCTCGACATGCTTGACGTGTTAGCAAGTTAAGGCAGATCATCAAAAAGCTGGCAGGATGCTTCAATCGTTACTGATTCTGGGTTGGAAATGGGAACATATCACAATGAATTTCGTGACAGGACTACCAAGATCAGTGCATGGACACAATGCAATTTGGGTCATTGTGGATAGATTGACTAAGTTGGCACATTTCTTGCTAGTTAGGATGTTGAACTCAATGGAGTCCTATAGTCGACTTTACATTCGATAGATAATCCAATTGCATGGTGTGCCAAGCACGATAGTATCAGATGGAGACCCTTGTTTCACCTCGATATTTTGGCAAAGACTGCAGAAGGCATTAGGGCCAAATGTTTATTTGAGCATGATTTTCCACCCTCACACTGACGGTCAGTTAGAGTGCACAATTTAGACATTGGATGATATGTTGAGGGCTTGTATGCTGGATTTTCATGGCCATTGGAAACAACACTTGCCATTTTGGTGGAGTTTGCATATAACAATAGTTATCAAGCAAGCATACAGATGGCATCATACGAGGCTCTATATAGTTGACATTGCCGATCTCCAATATGCTGGATTAAGGTCGGAGAGACAAGTTTATTAGGACCAGTTGGTTTTGAAGACTACTGAAAAGATCAAGGTCATCAAGCAAAGGTTACTGACAGTGCAAAGTAGTTAGAAGAGTTGCGCTGACAGGAGAACACAACTATTGACATTTGAAGTGAGCGGTCATGGTTTTCTGAAGGTCAAGCCAAGAAGAGGCATTACTCAGTTTGGTAAGAATGAAAAATTGATGCCATGATACATCGAGCTGTTTGAGATTCTGGAGAGAATAGGAGAAGTTGCCTATCGTTTGGCATTACCGACACAGATTGATTGGGTGCACAATATTTTTCATATTCCAATGATAAAGAAGTATGTGGCGCTTTCAACTCACATCATTAGATGGGAGGACGTCACTTCAAATGAAGACACAACTTATGAACAAAAGTCGATTCAGATTCTGGATCACGGTGAAAAGAGTCTAAGGGACAAGTCATCAAGTTGGTCAAAGTGTCTTGGCGTCACCGGAATATAGAAGAATCGATTTGGGAACGAGAGGACGTTATGAGAGCCAATTACTCTGAACTTTTTGCTTAACCATTCTGTGTCATTTCAAGGACGAAATTGTTCAAGAGAGATAGATTGTAATAACCCGTAATTTTAAATTAAATTTAAAATTAATATTTGATATTGTAAGGATCCAAAAAATTTTGTGTTTTTAAAAAATTAATTATTTGAATTTATATTTTGGGATATTCGATTAATT
>JABCMJ010003224.1:0-12210 GCA_014822125.1 Arbutus unedo
TCCTCGAAAAGTTAAGGATTAGTAATCCTTTTTAGATATCGAATGGATTCGGTCTTATACATATGGGAGGAAGGTAAGTATTGGTCTGACTGGCAGGAGGCCAACTGGTTTAAAAGTATAGAAAGAAGAAGAACCAGAAAGGGAGCAAATATTGATCTAAATATTATAGGAGCTTGCCCAAAACTATCTCACATTTTATTAGCTTTCTACTTTTTACAACAATAGTGAAATAGTAGCAGTAGATCAAAGGCCATATGGGACTCACACAGAAGGTCATGCAACACAAAATGCCATCATACTGATCTTAGTATGTCGATATTTGAGATGATCAAGGTACACTTTCCTAGAATGAGGGCATCAGAACTTTAAAACCCTTCAGTTCTAATCAACCTAACCACCTCACCCTCAAGCTCCTGATCATGGGTCATGGGGTATTGCTTGGGCCCGTGATGGGGTGCCAAACCTGGCACGAAAGTACTTGAAGTGACACTACACTGAAACTAAGGGACCATGAGGCATAAGAAAGACATGCTTAAGTGGATAACAGGTTTCGAGTTCATTTAAGCGAGCATACGAAGCGTACTCCTGAAAATGTACCCAGGTCCCTAAATCAAGAGTTATAGCATCAACGAGGATGCTCAACCCCGTCAGTAAGCAATCATATGAATAGCAGTGTATGGACGGTCCACTTATCACCATATAACTTTCATATGGTGGGACCCATGCATGTCATGAAGATGATATGTAGTGACATGGCGGGCCACAGCAAAAAAGGACCCATAACTTTAATATCAAATAACACTGATGCTTCTATAATGACAAAAAGTTTATTTGTAGATTGCACATTATGGTTGCACTTTATTTTGATTGTTACAAATGCTTGACAAAGTCATTACCAAGACTGACTAGTAAAATTGTGCTTCAATCTAATAAGATCTTGTCACTTTTCTCTCCATAAGTAGGGTAGTCAATGGCTATGCACTACCTAAACAGCAACTTGATTTGTTATGTTCTGTGTTACGTTTGATGATTATGAATTGTAAGTACTTGTCATATGATATTTTCTGAACTATTGATTATAAACAAAGTGGTTGACGATTAGATGGTAACGAATTAAACACAGGTCATAACGTCCTTCTTTGTGAAAATACTCTGGAATAGAACGTGGACAATCATCACAGTCATTATTATGATCCATCTCCACCAACATTTGCAAGTAAGATATAGTCACAGTTGCATTGAACTACCATGTACACATTAGAAAAACAATGAGAGCATAAAAGTAGACGCAACGACCCAAACATCATGAGATAATAGCAAATAAGTTCAATCTGGAAAATATTGATAGAGGTCCTACCAGAATATCAAACAATCATACCCTAAAGACCAGCAGAACTTCTATCCTCTCTGGAAGAACCATATCCTCTTACCAATTCACATCTAACATCCACAATACATATTGATTGCTATCTTGTATTTAAAAAAAAAAAGCCCATTTCATGTAAAACATGGCAATACCTGCTTGAAAATAGTGCTAGTACCAGAGCCCTGAAGCCCAAGTAGAAGAATTCTGTGTACTTTTCTCTGTTCTACATAATTTGAAACAGTAGTATAGTGGCTAGGTTCATCCTTCTGTCCATGAGGCTGACCATGGGGCACAGGCAAAGAGAACAAGGAGCAAACAAGCCTTGTTGAAGCCTGTCCAAGAAAGAGAGTTTTCAATGTTACATACAGGATTCCCATATTCTAAACAGTACCCAAACAATATTTTACTACAAGTCTTATGAGATACACCTTCTCCCAAATGTTTCCCCTGATATTGTTCTGGCCTTCTTCCTCATAACGACCGTCATCATACACCCAAAAATGAGTGTCCCGCGGGCATTGCACATTTGCCAGCTGAAAAATGATGCATGTAGGTTAAGAGCTAAGCTACACAAACACACACTTAAGTAAGTGGCACGGACATGAAAAGGGGAACAAGCAAATACAATGTGATTGTCTGAGACTCAAAGGTACTCTTTCCAGATGGAAAATTGGAGGACAAGCCACAAAATCTATTGTGCATAGCACTAAACACGGAAGTAAGTTACACGACATGGAACCTTCAAAATAGACTGATCAGTCAACACTCTTCCACCGTCGTATAATGTGGACAGTTCAGGCGTCGGTAGTGGAAGGGACTTGGTGATTTGTTTCCTAACAATTCCCTATTCAAGTGTGAATCCCTATCCCAATTGCCTTATATAAGGCGATAGGAGTAGGACATAAGGTCCCAATCTTTGCTCAACCTACTAAAGCCTTATCAAACTATCAAATGGTAAACTACAAGATCCACAACAAATTACACATGGTTAAGTGTTTGAACCAAGTTCACGGTTCCTCAAGGAATCCTACATTCCTACTGCTAAAGGATAAAATGATGGAAAATCAGTATACAAATCCTATTTAGATAGATTCTGAGGTGATGCCCAGTCAAGAATAAAGGCCACAACTCAAATTACTCGTAAAACCACCATGGCTTATCAAATGATTTATACTACAAAAGCTTCAGTCCTGAGCATTGCCTCTTACACTGAAGCTTACAAAGCAAACCTATATTCGAGCTCTGAAAGGAACAGGCAATTGATCAACCAAATTGCAGGAACCGTATTCTCCTAGTGGTGCGTGAGTGCATTCAAACCAGACCTACAAAAGCTAGTCTATGCTGGGGGAGATATTAAAAGCAGCAGCTAACATGATCCAATGCACAGCAGAGAGTGTACTGCAGCTCAGTTCTGATCATGTAAAAACTAAAAGTGATTGATTCTTTTGTTCATATTACAAAGGCATAAAAGGTATAGGAACCATAAATTAAACAAATAATAGCATGGCCAGAAAACAAAAATTACTTCCATAACCATAAATAGCATGATCCAGCGGTAGTCCAGTGACAACCATTCAATTCAGGATCTGGGAGAGGGTACATCAGGAGATCAAGCCTTTAATTTGTGCAAAATGCTTTTCTCAAATACAAAGCTACAATTTGCATTTACTCCCACATGATTTAACTATTGCTTGGAACAATGGCCCCGTCTCGAGTTTGGACAAACAAGTACTAGTCTTTACTTTTTTTTCAGTTCATACAAATTGGTTTTGCTGGACAGCGATGAGGCAGTGTAAATGAACATGATAGATAGTATGATGCATGACAAATCCTTCAGTATTGAAAATGGAAAGATGTCAATGGGCTGACCTTTAGGACTCGCAGTTCAAGTTTTGTAATTTCCCTGCCATTGATATAAACTTCAGTGTTGCCATTGCTTGCATGAGGACTAAGTTTCCCAGTAAAATTTAAGTTCGAACTTATAATCCGATCTGGTTTTTCTCCCTCCTGTAAGAGTAACAAAGAAAATCTTACTGGCAACATTTTTTTGTGTGGTGAATATCTTACGGGTAGCATTGGTTATCTGGGAAAGACATAACACCGGAATGAGTAGTTGGTTATCTGGGAAAGACATAATGCCGGAATGAATAGTTCTGGACATACAAAACCAGAGTGAAACTTGAAATAAGGCATGTGCAAAAAAGATGATGATGCATTTACCTTTCCCCATTGACCAGATTCCTTGTCATACCAATATCTTCCAGGCTTCAATTTTCGTGGGGGTAAAGGGCACCCAAGTAATTCGGCCATCTCTTCTGCTTTCAGAGGGAACCCATTTACAATCAGCTGCTCTGGACAAAGTTGATTGGCGGAGCACTCCTTCTCCGCAATCATTATTTGCTTGACTTCTAAAGGACAGAGCAATCGCGCTAATACCCTTGAATGTTTACCAAGTTTGGCCCGCTTTGATTCATCGATTGGCTCACCAATGCAAGTAACACATTTACGCCCTTCTGGCATAGAGCCCATAGCCCTAAGCACACAATTGCTGCAATATTTGGCGTCACAAACCAGGCACGACTCTTTTGTTTCCCACTTCCCTTTTCCACACCTATAGCAAACTCTTCTTCTCGTTTTCTTCTTCTTTTCCTTGGACACCCCAACATGTTCAGGAAAAACTTTCTTCTCCAAATTGTCTTTTCTTTCTGATCTATTGACGGTATTGAAAGTGACAACCGGGCCTCTCTTTACATCACTGACTAATTGTTTAGCAGCATTGCTGGGAGGATCATGAACAGAACGCGGAGATGGCGAAAGGGAAGCAGAAGAAGAATCTGGGTTCTGCAAGATTGACACTACGGACTCTGAACTTGAAAACACTCTTGGACTTGTGACAAGGCGAGAGATTGGCAAAGGGATTGGTTCAACAATGGGGGGCACATCACGAGTCACTGATCTTTGTGATTCTGAGGGCGGTTCTGCTATTGAAGCTGTGGGAATCGCAGCCAAATTTACATCAAGAGGTTCAACTCTGGGAAGATCATACGAAACTGGTGGGCCCTTGTACTCGATTGCTATAGAGTAATCAAGCTCAGACTCCTCTTCTGGGAGGGGAGCACCTGGAGGGAGCATTTTCCTCACCATCTCTCTCCAGTCCTCTCCTCCATTTCTCTCCATTTCAATTCCACAACAAGTACTACTTCTAGCTATTAGCTACAATCCCTTAAATAACCATCAATCTCAAACTACTACTCTGAAATATTATGCTTCTAAACACTTAATGTCAAACCACTATGCTAAAACTAACAAAAGAGGCTTTCATCGAAGTAGCTTAACACGTGAGCTGTTAGACAAGTTTGAAAACCAACTACTACCAAATCAAACAATGACAGTGAATGTTGAATGGAGAAGTAGCTTAATGTCAAACAATCGACACACAAGACTCGTAGCAAAAAACCAATAAAAATGGAGTTGAATCGCAGATTCTACGGCATTCAAATCAATCCCAATTTTGCACCCAGGAAAAATCAGCACCACCAGAGCCAGCAATCCCAGGGTCGTCCTTCAGGAGCCTTCAAAATTAAAAGAATTCGAATCAAGTTCAATAGTCCAAGCACGAGTTTTAGTACATAAACCCTAAACGAAGTTGAATTTGGAACTGAAAACAAACACAAGTTTTTTACTTGAAACCTAATGCTTCAAAAGCACTTCTAACGCAATAAATCACCCATTCTGAAATCGGAAGTGTTGATAGTTTTGAGAGTCTAACAAACATCACGCAAATCAAAATTCCAAAAACAAAGACAGCTCACCAATAAATAAACAACTGATGTAGTACATCATGTATACGTATACGTCTACGGTCAACGTGTATCATCAAAGAGACATACATATCAAATGTAGGGTAAATCAAAATGGTATCTGCACATTTTTACTTTTACAGGGGGAGAGAGAATATAAAAAAACAAAAGAAAAAACCAAAAAAGCAGAGGCAAAGAGAGCGCGTCTAACAGATTGATAATGTGTACCTGAGAAAGGGGCACAAAGTTCTGAGATTTAAAAGTTTCTGAAAATTCAACTCCCCAAAGCCTCTTTTACGAATCCACCATTGAAGTAGGAAAAGTAGGAAGCAGAGAGGGAGAGAGACACATCAGACAGCCATTTTAGAGAGAGAGAGAGAGAGAGAGAGAGAGGTGGGGTCGATGGGGCATCAGTGGTTGAGTACTGGGAGTGCGATTGGATTGATTGAGGAGCCTGACAGAACAACCCTTTCACTTAGGGTAAATTACACTGGCCTCCCATAAGGTTTCTCATAAATGCAGAAATCTGCCCTAAAATTCTAAACAATGCACTGACTTCGCCTCATTTATAAACACCGTTAGCTTTGATTGATAATCAACTTAAATGCTCATTTTTAGTTTTTTTACCTCTATTTTTTATATATATTTACTATTTAGTCTATTTATGTGTGCGTATAAAAATATAGTCTATTTATATGTGCGTATAAAAATATAGTCTATTTATATGTGTGTATAAAAATATATTATATTTATGGGAAAAGCTAAAGAGACTAACATTTTTTTAGATCAATATTAGACCAAGATCTAAACATTTTATTCATAATTAAATTTTAACGATCCGAACCGTTCAATGTGTTTAAAACATATTTTTAAGGGTACCCGCGAGAAATTAATTCAAAATATTATCGAAAATTACTTGATCCAAATAATGGCTCGTAAAACAGTTCCTGCCAATATTTTGAACCACTACTTGAATCAAACCCTTTCCGATAATATTTTGAGCTGATTTCTCGCGGGGACACTTAAAAATATGTTTTAAATACATTGAACGGTTCGGATCATTAAAATTTAATCAAGAATGACAAATTTGGATGTTTATCTAATATTGGTTTAAAAAAGTGTTAGTCTATGGAGTCATCCCCTATATATGTGTATATATAATAAAAATAATAAATTATATTGAATTTTTTGCAACACTTATATTATATATAAATACAATGAGTTAATAATGTACACATCCCTCCCGTAGATAAAATACTTGTACAAAACAAAAAATGTAAATTCAAAAATATTTATTTTAATTAAAAATAATATATATAAATAATTACACAAAATCTCATGAGAATTTTTGACTTTTTGACTTTCTAACGAAAAATAAAATATTATGTTACAGATATATTTTGACTTTTTTTAACAATCTCATGAAAATTTTTTCCTTGGTATAATATGTTAGGATGTATATTATATAAAATAAATACATATGAGGACAAAATAATAATAAGGTTCATTAAGTAAAAAATAATTTTTTAATAAAACTAAATAATAGTTAATGTAAAATTCCTAAGTAATTTTATAAGATTAATTAATGTAATTTAAGTTTAATTTAATTTTAGTATTTAAAATTTAAATTAAAACATAAAAAACATATTACAAAAAGATGTACGTGTAAATAACAATAAAATATATATTTTCATACATATGCATAAATAGACTAAATATTTAAAAATAAAAAAAAGGTGAAAGGACTAAAAAAAATGTTTTAATATTTTATCAATCAAAACTTATGTTGTCAGAAGTAAGCAGAAGATAAAATCTGCTAAATAATTTACAAAAACAAAAAAAGTCAATATATTTTTCAGAATTTTAAAAGAGATCTCTATATTTGTCTAAATCCTTAGGAGAAGTCAGTGTAATTTTTTCTTTAATTTAATAAAAAAATTAGCTAAAATATAAATTTGGAGTTAATTAACTCATTAAGTACTGATTAATTTATTTGTTGAGTTATGATCTACCACTCGTATTTTAAAAATACTAAAGGTTATTTGATAACAAAATTATCCTTATTATAAAGTTACTATCGGTTGAGTGTTTCTGGAACGATTTTTGAAGAAAAAAAAACTCTGAGATATTGTTTGGTGTAAGTGTTTCACAAAAAATTTAGGAGTTAAAGTTTTTTAACATTTTCAAGGTGTTCTTTCTCTATTCTTTTATAGATAAATGAATGTTGTTTGGGAAAAAATTTTCCAAACAAGTTCAGAAAAATCTTCTGAAATTTTTTGGAAAATAGCCAAACGAACACTCCCTAAGTTTTAACAAAAATTGAAGCACTCACAATCTTTTGGCACCCTAATATTTTTGAAAATTTAATTTTGCATCAATTTTTTTATTTATTATTGATTCGCCTCGATAAAAACTTTTAAAAAAATTAAAAATTATTTTTAAAAATTAAAAAAATATAAAAAAAGTTAAAAACATGATTTGTGTTGTCACGGTCTTTTGGTATACTAATTTTTTCGTTAATTTTTTATTTTGCATCATTTTTTTATTTATTATTTATTTGTTTTGATAAAAAATTTCAAAAAAATTAAAAATTATGTTTAAAAATTAAAAATAAATCAAAAAGTATGAAAAATAAATTAAAACATGATCTGTGCCCTCACAAATTTTTGGCACAATGATTTTTTTGTAACTTTTTATTTTGCATCAATTTTTTTACTAATTATTGGTTCATCTCAATAAGAAATTTTAAAAATTAAAAATTAAGTTCAAAAATTAAAAAAATCAAAAAATATGAAAAATAAGTCAATACAACATGGTTTGTGCCCTCATGACTTTTTTGTATACCAATTCTTTTAACTTTTTATTTTCCATTTTTATTTGTTATTGGATTGTCTCGATAAGAAATTTTCAAAAAATTAAAATATTATGTTCAAAAATTAAAAATATCTGAAAAATAAGTCAAACATGGTTAGTGCCCTCATGATCTTTCGGTACACCAATTTTTTGTAACTTTTTATTTTGCATCAATTTTTTATTTACTATTGGTTCGTCCCGATAAGAAATCTTAAAAAAATTAAAAAATATAAAAATATAAAAAATAATTCAAAGCAAGGTTTGTGTTCTCAAGACCTTTTAGTACACTAATTTTTTATAACTTTTTATTTTTCATCTATTTTTTATTGATTATTTGTTCATCTCGATAAGAGATTTTAAAAAAATAAAAAATTATGTTCAAAAAATAAAAAAATATGAAAAATAAGTCAAAGTCTTTAATAAAAAAAATATTACCTTCTATGTTTAATTTGAAATATTATCTGTGTTTTTATTCTTTGTGTCTTTAACAGATAACATTATCTATATTTTTGTTGTAACAGATTGCTTTATGTGTGTTTTTCTTCTAACAGATAAAAATACATCTAATAATGTTATCTGAAAATATTATTAGATGGATCAATGTTATTTGATAACATTATCAGATAACTTTATCTGTATTTTTGTTCTGACAGATAAAGTTATCTGTCAGAACAAAAACACGTCTGATAACTTTATCTGATAATATTATCTAATAATATTGTCAGATAACATTATTAGATTGATTAATTTTATTTGATTACATTATCAGATAACTTTATCTGTATTTTTATTATAACAGTGAAAGTTATCTGTTAGAACAAAAACACATCTGATAATTTTATTTGATAATTAATTTTTTCTGAACTTTTTTCGTATTTAATGATTTTTTTAATATTTTGCTCATATCTTATAAAAAAATAAAAAAAAGATAATGAATATAAAACCAATTAATTTAGGATAAATGGAGTAGTTGCATGATTCTGTTATCTAATAATATTATTTCTCAGATAATATTTTTATGTCTTTAACAAATAACCTATCTATTAGATGGATTAATATTATCTAATAATGTTATGAGATAGCAAAATATGGAGTAACAGAAAACATTATTTTTAAAGTAGATTAATAACAAGAAAAAATATTAAAAGCAATCTTTATGTTATCTGATAACATTATCAGATAATGTAATCTGATAATATTATTAGATGAATTAATGTTATTTGATAAACGTAATTTGATAACATTGTCAAATAACTAAACTTGGAGTAATAGAAAGTACAGTCTTTAAAATAGATTGAAAATAAACT
The DNA here is from genome assembly GCA_014822125.1 of Arbutus unedo. Taxonomy (NCBI): domain Eukaryota; kingdom Viridiplantae; phylum Streptophyta; class Magnoliopsida; order Ericales; family Ericaceae; genus Arbutus; species Arbutus unedo. Next base: position 9,327 of record JABCMJ010003224.1, read on the forward strand.
AGTTGTAGAAATTCCACCAACCAATAACATTAAAAAGAAAAAAAAATACATGTACAATAATAAACAATAAACAATACGACAAAAGTAGTACAATGCTACAACATATAGATATCTTTATTCCTAATGGGCTCTTGTCTTTTTCAATAACAAATGCATAGACCATCGTAATCAATTATCGTAAGAAGCTTTATACGTATTTTTTTTTCCAATTAGAACTCGTCGTTAGACGATAATGGTTTCCGAAATGGTAAACTTCCGATTTTAAACTTTTTTAACTCAAATGTAATTCATGCCTTCAGTGTTGAATGTTTCTCCTTTTAGAACGTGTAAGGATGTTTTTGAAATGGTGCGTCAAAAAAACTTTTAGCTCTATTTTATTTATAGATGGATTAATTGCATTACGAGTCCATCACTTTGGATTTTTGACCGAGAGTCTCTACATCTTAACAGCTCATTGAAACACAAGTCGCGACCTTGCCAAAGACAATGATGATTATTGAATTATTCCATGATTATGTTTTTTTGTCCTTATTTAAATTTTTTTATAATTTTTTATCTTGTATCAATTTTTTAATGATTATTGGTTTGTTTCGACAAGAGATTTCATAAAAATATAAAATTACGTCCAAAAACTAAAACAATTTCATAAAGAGACAAAAAAAAAAATCAAAACAACACTTGTTTGGAGTTATTTTTCATTTTTAGTGATTTTTTTTAATCGCGGCCCCCACCACACACAACGGTAATTATTAAATCATTGTTTGATTATATTTTTTGTCCTTATTTGAATTTTTTATAATTTTTTGTTCTGCGTCAATTTTTTTAAGGGTTATTGATTCATTCCAATAAGAGATTTTAGAAAAATATAAAATTACATCCAAAAACTAAAAAAAATTAAAAAAATAAATCAAAACAACGTTTGTTTGATCTTATTTTTCTTCTTTAATGGTTTTTTTTAAATTTAGGACATAATTTTATACTTTTTAAATTTCTATTGTCAAGATGAACTAATATCCAAAAAAAAATAATGTAAAAATAACGAATGAAAAAAAAAATGAATAAAAAAAATAACTTACTGTGTTGTATAAAAGGATATTTTTGGTTAATTTGATACAACAAACTAAATTTTAAGAGTTAAAACTTATTTTGATAGATTGATGGTATTAAAATCTATTCACTGAGAATTTATAGCATAAAGACCCTATTTAATTTAAGGTAGAGGTATTCTAGAAAAATTAAAGATACAAAGATGATTTATAAGATGGATATTCGTTGACTTTTTTTTTCTTTTGTACTTTGGAAATATAATATTCGTTGACTTAAAAAAAAATTGAAATAGCACTTTAAATCTGGATATATTTTTCACATGCATGCGAAGTGTTAAATGAATAATAAGGCTAATTTAACTTATCTACTAAGACGAGACACTTTAAATTATGTTTGACGCTCTTTTATGTAAGAGCAAAGATGATAGAATCGCAATAATGATGTTATTTTTCTTTTTTTAATTTCCATATTATTTATCATTATTTTTTTGGTTGATCAATAGTTTTTTCAGTACGAATAATTAGTGAAAAGAACCCATTAAGTCTGAATTAATTTAATTTTTGAGTTAAGATTTATTATTTTTAAAATATTAATTGTTAGGGTTCACTGCTTTTAAAGTGTTAATATGTTGAGTACTTTAATAAACAAAATTGTCCTTATTTGCTAAAGATTAATTTGTGGTTCTCAAGCCAAACTCAATTGGGAATAGAAAATGCTCTTCTGAATCATTTTCACTGAGTAGTCTAATTAAAGACTAAAAAAAAAAAAAAGTTATGAGTAAAAAGTTGCACACCAAAAAAAAAAAAAAGAGAGGAGATTGGCTCTCATTTTATCTGTTTAAGTTATGGCTTCATCTATTTTTCTTGTATTTATATTTTATCCTTGTTTAATCTACTTAATTAATTTACTCATCCAATTACGATAAAAGTATAATTTGGGGAACAGTCAATTGTGTCGTTTTAGTCAAAACTATTCGGTATTAATTGTACAGTCTTTTTGTAAATTATTTAAATTATTTATTTATCTTGTCAAAAGGAATCTAAAATAATAAAAAAATATAAGCAAAAGTCCTAAAAATTTACTAAAGACGAACAAATTCTAACAGATGAAGAATAAATAAAATATATAAAACAGATAAAATTATTTGTTAGACATGATAAAGTTACTATTAAAATTATTATCTGTGTAATTTGTGTTTTTTTGTGTGTGTGAAATTTGTGTAATAACATAACACAGATAAAGTTAATAGTTAGAACAAATAAGGTTATTTGTTAGATCAAATAAAGTTATCTGTTATAACAAATAAAAATATTAGTTAGAACAAATAAAGTTATCTATTATAACAAATAAAAATATCAGTTAGAACAAATAAGGGTATCTGTTAGAACAAACAAAGTTATTTGTTATAACGAATAAGAATATCAGTTAGAACAGATAAGAGTATCTGTTAGAACAAACAAAGTTATCTATTATAACAAATAAGAATATCAGTTAGAACAAATAAAGTTATTTATTAGAACGAATAAAGTTATCGAAAATGTTATCAATTAGAATAAGATTATCTGTTAGAACAAATAAGATTATACTTTAGTTGTTACAACAAATAAGGTTATCAGTTAGAAAAAAATTATCTGTTGAAACAAATAAGATTATTTGTTAGACTTATTTTTTTTATTTTTACTCAAATAAATTTATTTTTTCATTTTTGCTTTAAACTTTAATGAATAATTAAACACAAAATTAACAATAATTAAAAAGTTAAACAAAAAAAACAATGCAAAAGGTTTTAGGATTAATGGCGATAGGTATTTCCGAAGCATAGACACGTGAAAGATGT